>JAVSBS010029548.1:0-46625 GCA_033124195.1 Coracias cyanogaster
GACTTGCACTGGTTTCTGCACAGTCTTGCTGAAATCTGAAAAAAATAAACAACTTTTTGAACAGATATAGTACAGAACCAGAAGATTAAAAAGTATAAATATCAAACTATTATCTTGTTTTTATCTGTAACACTGCTGATCCAAAAAGAACTTCCATTAAAGGCAGCCTTTAGGGACAAGTTTTGAGTATATAACCTGAATACAAAACACCTAGGATCATGCATATTTATCTCCACTAATGAGACAGTAAGTCTTCTATTAAATGACATTCATTTTAAATGTCTAACTCTCATGAATTGCATATCTTAAAGTCATAATTAGGATCTGTGATTAGCTGAGGCATTTCAGAAGAGGTACTTGAGGAATCAGTAAAATAGGAAAGATATATATCAAGACTCAATGAATAAAACACCTTGTTTGCACTAAGGCCCTTACACCCACAGTTGGGGGGTGGGGGTGGAATAGAAATATTAATACTGAGCTGGATTTGTAGCATGAATCCAAATGTCTTAAACACTGAGGCTTTAAAACTGTAGCTCTCAGTCTTTTTTTAATGGTAATCTCATATTTCAAATATAAATGGAGAATATATTGTCTTCCGAAAAGGAAGAATGGCCTGTGAGCCCTTACAGCATTCTCATGATATTTTAATGCAGCATATATCTCAACATGAAGGTCCACGCTTTAAAGTGCAATTACTGTATTGAGAAGTGTTAATAAGAAAACAATAAAGCCATCATTTCTTTGGGCTCATCCCAAATTATATTCAGGAAAAATACATTCTGACCGGAATTACATGAAGTCAAACTGGACTGTGTTGAACAGGAACCAGGAATTAAACATAGGAGAATACCTTTTATGAACAGCAAGAATGGATATTATATACAGTCTTAGCAATCAATTAAGCATTTGAAAATACATGTTTTCATTGTAATACCAAGTTCCCTGATGATTATTATTAATGCACCAAAATACAGGATTTTGCATACGCAGTCTTACTATGAAAGTATTGTTTCCTTCATGTCAGCATCCAACTACCCAAATTTGCATGCTTCAATTTGAAATGAGTTATACAGAAATCAAATTATGGATAAATATTAGCAGCAGAAGAATCTAGCCCAAATTTTGCTATGATTTCATTTTTTCTTTCTCATGTAAGGAGTTTTACCTTCCAAAAATTTGGCAATCTACTCATCCATTTACTTATTCTTATTTAAAGTCACTTTTATCATGACTCATCTGTGAAATCAGTATTTTTAGCAGATAATTGGGAAGAAAAACCCCAGACAAATATATACTTATAAGCTAAGTAATAATTTGTGATCATTCCTATGTTGTGTTTAATCTAAATGTGAAACAACATGAGAAAATTTGGAGAACAGGACAAAAGAACCACCTAAAATGAAGGTACTTCTAATCCTTCATCTTCATTGGTTTTCACTGATGAGCTATGCAATATAATCTAATATACTGTTATTTAATCAAGGCTGATAGAAATAGATACCGTAGGAATATACATTTTTCACTTCTCACAAAGCAATCTATTTAATTACTGCTTGTATATTGATAGTTAAATTTTTGCTTACTGCATTTGAGGGACTTTTTTATATGCTAACAGGTGGGGATTTTAATATATATAAAAATACCACCTTCTTTGAAACCAGCAACATGTATAGAATGCAAGCTATTAAAGACTGTATGGAATTTATTAAAGGAAATCCTGAAGATTTCAAACAACTCAGCTTGCTGGAGAGTATACTTGCCCATCACAGAGGGATAGATTAATGTTTCTAGAAGGGCAACCTTGTGGTAGAAACCTAGTAAATGACTAATAGAATTATGATAAAAATCTCTAATATTGTCAGCTCAGAAACCATCTTAATCCACTTATGCATTAGAAATCAGTTCTTTTAAACTGTTTTCATCTCAGCCCACGGGGTTTTCCCCTGTTCTCCTCCCACAGCACGGGGGAGGGCAGGGGGAGCAGTGCTTGCTGGTGGTTAGTTGCCAGCTGAGATTAACCCATGACCACCACAGAAGAAAACCTATGGGTTCTGTTGGAATTAAGCACAAAGGGAATCGTCTGTTGTTGTCTGGAAGGTTTGCTATAATCAGGGAGAACTATTCCTGCTCTTGAAGGAGTGGGTTGGGACATGCAAGGGGCCCTAAGGGATTCACCTCTGAACTCCACACTAAACTTCTTCCGTTATTCCCTTTTGTTTCTGTGATAAATATCTTCTGTGACAACGTGAGGAAAAAAATTGTTGCGGTCCAAAGTGTTCTGGCATCACTGTTAAGGAGAAACAGGCATCATTACCCCAGTGAGGCTCAGAGTTTTCCTTGTAGCTCAGGACTTCTCTGCACCAGCCTTCTGTAAACAACGTTTCTTTTATTCTCCTTCTCATGGGGAAAGAAATTAACCAGTCCCTTAAATATATTTCTTTCAGTCTGAACAGAATAAAGGCAGGGCCATGGTAGTTTGGGAAAATGGATGGGGCATGACATTCAGGAAAGCTTGAGCATGTTTGGGAAAAGAAAATGATGGAGTTTGGCTGGTTTACTGGATTTAAAAGAAATCAAAATGAAAAAGATTTTAAAAGATTGCTTCAAACACTAAATATCACTCTGGAATAAGCTGAGAGATCTTAAGCTCAGCAGGTTCTTCCATTCTTGCATTCTTACAGAATCCTCTTTGTGGGCTTTTCAGCTAGGCACAATACAGCAGAGATAAGAGAAGGAAGCAACCAAAAAGTACTGTATGCGTATATTTGGGATTGATAGTCATTCTTCTAGACTAAAATAGAAATCTCGATAGATAGCTCCAAACGTATGGTTATGTAATACAGCTTGGCAGAGCAGGCTAACAGCAGCAGATTGAATTAAGACCATAAAATTTGCCTTGTCTCTTGAAATGAATAATGAATTCAAGAAAAAAATATGTTTGAAACCGAGGAGCGCATTAACCTTCACAAAGGATATGAAAGCTTAGATTCCAGCTGATTAAACTCTGTTTCTCTTCTGGAAGCAAAAATGATAAAAGATGAATTATCCTAAAATACCAACTCCTATAACTGGGATTGTCAGGTCTGAACTTATTACACAAAATTGGGACTAAGTGGGGTGAGACTGTATGTGAGTGTTGCAAGAATGTGAGAGCTAAATTCATTCCAGAATGAATCTCTGAGTGACAATGAAGGCTGCATAGGGCCTATCATAAAATTGAGTAAAGACAACATCTGCTGGAGCAACCTGGTGGTAAACACCTGTCTGCTCTTTTCCAAAACAAGTGTTTGGAGGAACTTTGCATACTTCTGATCACGTATTTGCAGACAGAGGATGTACAGCTGGATTTCTCTGGTTTTGTAGGAGGTTGTTGCTGATTTAGACTATAACAAAGTGAATTCATACAAGGTCTATATATGTGTACATGTCTATATACTCTGACCTTTGTATTTTACTATAATCTATCTTGCCAAGATTTAAATTAAAAATGTAGATTTAATTTGTTCAATTTGATGCATTTCTAGAATACTCAACTTTTATCCTAAGTTATAAACGTTGATGGTTTTTTGTGACCCTCTTCTTAGTTCTAGTTCATGAGAACAACACAACTCTGGTATCTACATGACATGCATTAGTCCAGAGAAAAACACCGTACATTAACAGAAAAACTTTGTGCAGTCAGGCAGATCTATTCTTTCCATGGAATATAACTTTACAGCAAGCAGAATAGAGAATTTCTTATGTCACCTGTTTGCCTTTTTTACATCTCACACTGACTTCTTATTATAGAGATAGTCCTTTCCTACTTCTAGGAGGCAGGACTGATGAGGCAGAATTTGCACTAGTAGAAGCACATTTGATTTTAAAGACTTTAGCTAATTTAACTGATGGTATACCTAAAAACGTAAAACAAGCAAATAAAGGTCTGTTGGGGAAATACTTCATGGAATGAAGTTTAAAAAGAAGCAGAATACTGAATGTACAAAATGCTCACACACTTCACCCTAAACTCTGCTTGGCTGGAATAATTTCCTTCTAATTAAATGAAAGGATAGTTTCTGACTACATATTCTCTTTTTACATATGCACCTGTGCTCCCCACACACCACTTTTAACGACCATCTTCTTTTGTTAAAAATACAGAACATGAAGGAACACATGAAGTGCTTTACAACTGAAGTGGAAAGTAAATAAGAACTTTTTTTCATGTTACTTGTTTGTGGATCTTAAGAACAAGTTCATCTGCTTATTCTGATTTAATTTATAAAATTTATTAAAGTGTCTATGTTCCAACCAACTAGTACTTCAGCTACAGGGAGCAAAAAAAACAATCATCACAGTGTGCAGCCTGTGGATACCAGGACAAGTTTAATTGTTGCATGGTTTGTTCCAGATGTGTACTCCCAAAGAAGTCCTTAGAACAAAGTCATAGGCCAGAGGTCTTGTTCTAGTGGTAGGAAATCCTGGCTGTGAGATACTTTTTTTTTTTTTTTTTTAAATAGTGATATTACTTGTCGAGTATCTGGAAATATTGGTAATAATATTAATTATCACCAATATTGCTACACAGAATTACTTTCTGGAGAATGCACAGTAAATCTGAGCTAATAACAAGCTATAAGAGATAGCTCCTGTTCTCTGTATGTAGCTTTCCCAAGTAGAAAGACTGAGCATGACTTACTTGAGATTAAAAAGAGAAATTAGATCGCACTTGATCAACACAGGTTCAGTGGGATGACCTTGTATCAAGTGAGGATACTTTTTGGAGAAGTTCACTTAACTGGTATGGAAATTGTTCTGTTCCCATATGTGAATCCCTTGTTTTGAGAACATTCAGCATGAGAAATGTTTTGTACTTCTTATCTTACAATGTGTTATTTTTTTGTAATTGTTAAAATTGTCTTGCTAATTGCTTAGTTCATTTTGTGCACTTGCACTTAATCATCCATGTTAATTAATCAGCATTTTATTTGATTTAGAGAAAGCCAATTATAATCTGAATTTAAAATTCCACCTTCCTGAATGCTGTCTTTAAGTTACTTGAGTGGAATGACAGTTTTCATTATTCTCTCTGGACCAGAAGAAAAGTAGCTTTAAGGGAGTATTTCTTTCAGGATTCTGTCTTCATCTTTAAATTGTTTGACACTAAGTCATGGTATTTACAACTTCTAAAAGAGAGAAAAAAATATATGTTCTGTTACACTGCACGGACGGACTTGAAAGAACAGAAGTGAGGATGCATTTTATGGGTAAAAGTTGAGTCTAAACTTTCCTTTTGAAAAGTGTTGGAATAATATATTAAGATCAGCCACTCATCATCGTTTAAAAACCAACAAAGTCAGCAGTGAGATTATTTTTCTGGAATTAAGACAAGACTAATGCATCTCTTACATATATAGTAAATGATAAGAAATAAAAAGCTAGTGTATGGTGGTGCATATAAATCCTGAGTCTTTAGTTAGGCTTGTATTTTGAGCTGATTTTTTTTAAAGGACAACTTAGTCAGTAGGCTTCCCACATACGCACTGTTGGCAAAGCCCTCATTAAAACCTTAGTGGAATTTTAAATTTGCTCCGACAGTAATACACCCAAATTAACATCATCTTGAAGCCACTTCAGTGAATGTAACCTTGGCTTTCTCTTTTAACTAAAATGGAAATTTTAGTGGAGAAAACAAAGCTTCATGAACATAAGGTAATTTGGTTTAAGTCAGGTTATCCGTGACATCTGTAAAGCTGATTGTTAAACAGGACAGGAAATAAATGAACTAGATAAGTGTACCGAGCCTTGCCTATTGTGCAGCACCCTAGTTGTCTGAACCTCATCCCTTTGTCTCGCTCTAGGTTGAAACTCCACAAGGATGAAGGCTGTGCATTTTAAAGAGTGTAGCCCCTAGCACCCCATTAATGTATATCAACAGAAAAATAGCTGCTGATAGCCTGGTATTGATTTTGTAATGAGACCAAGTACTCTGTCCCGCAGAGCCACTGTGAGCATCCCACTTGCTGTCCTGAGATCTCAGATCCAGCACCATCACAGTGATCACGTAAGTGCAGCGTGCAGATTTCAGTATTTTTGTGACTGATGATTGCTGGAGTCATTTAACACAAGCAACTCATGCTAAAATACAATTAGGAATCAGAAGGTTAACTTGATGGACTGTAATGGTTAGTGTTACGCAGGCTTAACCTAGCCTGGGATCCTTTCTGTCCTTGGGCTTGGTGAATCGGTGAACGTATCAAGCTTTCAGAGTTTCCACAGCCACTCAGAAAAACAGGTTTAGTAACAGAGTCATATCTCACTTCACCAAATAAATACGTAGAATCATAGCATCACTCAGGTTGGAAAAGACCTCTAGGATCATCAAGTCCAGCCTTTGTCCAACATCTCCCTGACCCCTAGACCATGTCTTGAAGCGTCACATGTACTCATTTTTTTAACACCTCCAGGGATGGTGACTCCACCACCTCCTTGGGCAGCCTGTTTCAATGCCTGACTGCTGTTTCAGTAAAGAACTTCTTCCTAATATCCAATCTAAACCTCTCCTGGCACAACTTGGTCCTTACTCTGATATCATTGTGAAATAAGAATGATAGAAATATAAAACTGGTATAAAAACTAGTAGAATTAACTATATTTCACCCTTTTTCAGAAAAGTCTTAGAGCTGAGCTTTTCTGAGGAGAAACTGATAGCGTGCCACAAACTTTACATGATTTCAAACACAAGTTCAGGAACGTCCCTTTAGAAATTGCCTACACAAAAGTCATAAGGGAAAATTTATTTCAAGAATAATCAGCAGTGCAAATAGAGGGCATCTCTTCCTTCTTGCCAGTTTCTTTCCAACAGCTTATGTAAAAGTGATTGTTGATTTTAGTTGCATAACTAAACTATTTGTTCATATGTTTATAAAAAGGCAATAGAGGATCTTGTACAACAGGATCATTGGCAACCACAGTGGTGCTACTACTTGGTATTTCCCCTTACAACCAGAGCAAACAAAGTCGATCATTGCTGTCCATTATTTCTGGATCTGTGAACAAACTTTTCATTGTATATCTTCCCTATAATGCTTCTATACCCTTTTCAAACAGCCAATGATATATCATAGCTTTTTAACTTTTTTGCATGTTTTTTCCCCCAGGTAAATACTGACTGATAGAAGACTCAGGGATATTGACTGAAAGAAACTTTAAGTATCACATTTTCTTTTTTATTAATTATTTTTTTCCCTGTTTCTCAGGAAGTGTTATGGCTATTTATATTCTGATCATTGCATTTCAAATTATATATGCATTGTGATATATACAGTCCTTTAATTCAGCTTTTGTGTTGCATTCTATAGTTTCTTTTTTAGTTTGTCATACTTTACAGGAGCTCACCCTTGCTGTGATTAAAGTTGGTGCTTATACGCTGTTTCAGTGAAGGAAGTACAAACATGAATTCATGTAAAAAGCTATTTTAACAGACTGAGATCAGCAAGTAACAGCTGTTACCGCTTTCAGATATGTCTGCAAGATTAATTATTTTTCTAATGCAACTTTGAGTCAATAGATGTAGGTTGGTTAGTGGGATATGCCATTTGCAAAGGTATCTTTCATGCTACTATGCTGAACATCTTGAAATCAAGCACTTTATGATGTTTGTATCTTGTCAACAATCTGTAGTGTTGTAAATAAGGTTTTTGTGACTGGTTTCATATGGCATACAAATCTGTAAAATTTTGAGAGTATATATACACACATATACTATATGTGTATATATATACATACAATGTATATATAGTGCATCATGTATTTACAAGGCACTGAAAAGGAGCTATCTGCAGATCACCTTTTTTGACCTGCCTGACAGAGGTCAAAAAAAAAGGATGCAGCCCAGGTCCAGAACTCAAAACACAGATCCAGGGATTTTGTAGCTGTTACACATATGCCAAACATAGGTGTTATAATATTGGATGTACAGTTTCCCAAACATTCTTTAAAGAAGGGAAATTACTTCAGAAAACCAAAATTGCACAGCTCCCAATAGCCGTCCATCTTTTTATGTGCATTCTGTGACAGATACTGTTTGTCTGCTTGTCAATTAGAAAAAATGGTCTGACAGTATCCTATATCTCTTCTTATCTGTTAATGTATTTCCATAGCTGGAGAAACATGAGCAGAAATTGCAGTTGATAGTCAACTGCCCTGTTGTTCTGTCAAGGCAGAAGGAAGAATTAATGTTATTCGGTCCTACTTCTGATCTCCTGGCAGTTCTCACTGTCCCATCAAATTTTGTCATTACCGAGAATGCAGAATAATAAAAACAATATTGGGCTTTGAATGTTAGGTGGTTATTCTTGATTTACACAGGAAAATATGCAGGGGGAAAATAAAATATGGGGAAGGATGAGACGTTTTATTTCAAAACGAGGGCATGCTATGCCACTGCCCCTCATCCAGAAAAGGTTACTACATGACAGATGCAGCATTTCAAACCTATGTTCATCAGAAAAACATTTCACTAGTTTTGAATGAGCGACGTTCAGAACTGAGAAAGTTGCAAAATGGACTGCAGCTCGCAGATGTCAGTAAAGGGAAAGACAGCAAATGTTCTTCATTCTAAGAGGGCAAATTCTAATGCTGTCATTAAAAAAAAAATCAATTCTTCATTGACTGGAATTACCCTGACTCCAGATTTAGAAAGGATGTAAAGAAAAGTAGACTTGTATTTAGGCATTTTTCTGCCTTAGAGCAACAATGCTTTATGTTAAATAAAAAATTAAAGTGAGAAGTAGACATACGGAAATACAGCATGGTCTCCGTGACAGCAGATTTCTCTACGTGGTGCAATTAGTATTAGCATGATCCATTGGAATTCAGGAGCTGAATGAGGATAACTAAGAGTAATATTGGATCATTGCATTGCTGTAGCTTTGTGGTGTGACAGAAGATATCCATGAGCCAATATATGATTGTTATTCATGGGAACAAAATAAAATTATCAGTAGGACAGATTAGCAGCAAATCTAAGTCATTTTGCATTGTCAGTCTGCTCTGCTCTGTGTCATTACTCAGGAGGAGACCATCGTATGGTTTGTACTGTTATTTTAAGTCAATCTTACACTGCGAAGTGCTGTGACTCCTCTTTGCCCTTTGATTCCACATTAGCAACCTGTGCTCTGCAAACCAGCACGACCTCAGCGCACGGTATGACAGAATGAAAGCGAACGCGTGCTGTTACATCAGGACTAGCTAAAGTGAAGCTCTGAGCCTGTTAGTTGACAGTTCCCTGATGCAGAATCTTTTGTCCTTTTACTTTGCTGCCTTGCATGTAGAAAGAGAAGATAATGGTGGTGTAACAAGTCTTAGGAATTTCATCCCATCTTTCATGGAGCTACTTTGCCTCCAAACCTGCCTTTTACTGGAGATCAAGGAGGAATCAAAGTACTCTATTGGGTACAGAGCTTATCTGAAGAGAGCCCCACTTTAATCAGCCATCTCCTTTACTATGTGCTTCCTAGATTCACCTTTTGTTTTAGTGAAAGAATTTGGAAGATAATAGTAAAAAGTAGTGTCACCTGGTGACACTTCTGTAAGAGCCATGTATTTTTTAATGCTTGAATGGGAGCTAGAGTCTTATTTTGAATTATTTGCTGGTTATTATTATTAAGGTAATCCGAGTTTGAGCTCAAAAAAAATGGTTCAGTTTCTTATGTTTTTAAAAAAATGTTGTGGGATTAATTGCAAGTAGTATAGTTTGGTGCATCTCATTATTTTTAAAGCTGAATCTCATTTGAAAAACCTGACAGTGCTCAAGACCTCACTGGTGCTGATTCTTGTTTTACTTGTCCTCGCTAAAAATTGCTGCTTTCCCTCTCCTACAGAAGCCCTATGTTACCTGTCATAAATTTCAAGCAAAGCTGGAGCCTAATTTTGTAACGTGCTGATGGCTCACCAGTCAGACTAGCCCCTTTGGTAGTGAATGAATGACTGATTTAAGCATGTTAAGACCTATTACAAGCCCTCACTATATAATTATTTGCTTATATGTTGTTCTAGGAATTTCTAGAGCTTTCAGAGATAATTTGTTTCTGTACCTAACTGCATTTGGTAGGATTATTTTTTATCCCCTCAAGAAGAAAACATCCTAATTATTTTTTTCTTGTTGACTATTAAGCCGAAGGTAAGCACTTCCAGACAATGCAATACTTAAACTTTAGCTGCTGCTTAGTTCTCTCTATGCATTTGATACACTTGCAGACACTTCACTGTACAAGAAATTCGTTATGATTGGAAATACCTGTTGTGAACTGTGAGCTCAGAACAGATTGTGTTGCAGCTATAAAAACATGGCCTTTTTTTTACTTCACAGTAGGTTTAATTTTTAATTTTGGTTGTTATGCCATAAGCTTTGCCAGCATTCTTCCTTTACTAGCAGGTAATGATTTAAATCAGCCCATTGGATAACTTGCTTGGAGTTCTTAATATCTGCTTTTGTCTACTTGTATAATTACATTGTTATCTACAGTTTAATAGAATATTACAACATTTAATTAAAACTGTGTAGAACAATTACTATTTTGATTAAACTTGGGTTTGGAACCAGCCAATATGTTGACATGAGCTCAGCATGTCTTCCTTTCTACTAAAAACCTTCATTAAGGTCACATCTGCTTCCCTTGACTCCTATCATCAAAAATGACCTTGTGTTCACTCTGTTTTGCAACCATAAAATCTCTCAGTGAAAGAGCCCTTCAATTCTCTTTACTATTAAGTCATTTGGCTCCTGCATATTTCCATATTAGGGATATACAGATCACTTTAAGTCAGTATAAAGCTCATCCCAGAGCCAAAAGTTACCGTAGCTTCTGAAATTATCTTGCTTCTTGTGTCTGATAAAAGGAAATTTTAGAAGGCTAACACTAAACTTTAAACTTTATCCTAATTTTTTGTGAGAACATCAGGACATAAAGAACTATGGGACCAAAAAATCCCGCTGTTTTATCACATAAATCTCTTCTGTTACCCTTTAAAGGTTAGAAATCTCATAAAATGTAGTATGAGCATCATTGGTGTACTAATATATCCTAGAATGTGCATGAATGGAAAGCTTGGCCCTCATTCCACTCAGATTTTATACATACCTGACTCAAGCTCTTCAGAATACCTGGAAAAATCACACACAGCAGCCTTAAAGCTACTTTAAAAAAATCCCGCACAGTTCTGATTCTTGTCACGTCCTTCTAGTATGAAAACCAGCAGGAAATCACCTTTTCTTATCCACCCTGTCAGCCCTGCTTTCACCAATCATTTACAAATTATTACTTATACTGGAGATTGTGGATGATCACTCTCCTGCTACGCTTTTTTACAGGTCCCAGCAGAAGTAAAATAATTCCCATTCTAAGAGATGCAGGTTTCTATTATGCCAGCAATCTGAAAAGTTAAGAGTGGGTGGCTCTTAGCATAATTCCCAGGTTTTGAAATGAAAATGACTTTTGTATTAATTGGTGATTACTCAGAACGGAACAGAAAGGGATTTTTTATGATATAAGACTTTATCACTGCTGCCTTACTCCTTGTATTGTTGTGTAGCCACAGGACTTTGTTAAACATCCCAGGATGTCAAAACCCCAGTTTGGCTCCCACCACATTTCTTTCTTTAAATTGTCCTTAAAACTGCACCTGAGCCACGTGCAAGTGCTAACATAGGGACAAGAGTTCAGAAAACTAGAGAACTGTGTGTGAGGCTGTGTTATTGTTGCCAGTTGCTGAAATTCCTGGTCAAGGCTCCTGAAGAACAAACAAATCTGGCTGTTACTGTGTGTTCTGTCTCTCAATACACAGGCTATTAACCTTGTCTAAAATCTGAAAGGAAAAAAGCAAACAAAAATTGCTATAGTCACCTAATTGACTCTCCAAGATTCTTGATTCCAAAAAGTATTGGGCCCTCTCAAAGCAAGAGGTGTCTATGACCTCTTCAGTAGACCAATTTGCTAGTTTGCAACCAGCAAACAGGGAAGTTACGAATTAGTCCCTTGAGGAGAGAATTGCTTCTTCCAAATTCAGTCATAGGACATAAGTTCTGTTTGTTCATACTCCAGTTCACCTTGAAAAATGTTGAATAATTCTAACAGCAAACTTGGTGAAATAACTTCTAGAAGGCTAGAATTCCCCTTGTTGGTTTATGAAAGAAATACAAAGTCAAGATGGCATCAAGCTTTCCACCAAACAAAAAAAACTTAAAATCTTTTTAGGCTTATCATACAAACATGAAAACTTTCTCTTGTTTGAAAGTTGTATTCATCAACTGGAAGTATTCCAGTGAAGGTGACAGTTAAATCCATTTTGAGTCAGATGGGGTGTCAGGTGGCCAGTAACAAGTCTTGCACCCTCAAGGCTCAGTCAAGAGAATAGGGGATGTTAGTGGGGTAGTACACTGATAACAAGTGTATTATATGAAAAAGGACTTGGAAAGAATAAATGCAGTTGTTTAAGAAAGTATTTCAAGGACACCTTAAAAGCATGCTTGCTTCAAATACAACATAACAGCTGGCTTCTGGGAGATTTTATTCAGAAGCAGGCCTTAGGTAGCAATGAAGCATGGGTTGGCAGAAAGCATAAATTTCTTCAGAGAGCATGAAGTCATACAGCAGAAGTATGCCAGAAGAGTTTATCCTAGAAAAATACCCTGCTCATACCCTGGGTAGTGCTTTGAATTGCATAATAAGAATATAGTGTTATTTGTTCACCTGTGAGCAAGTCTCAGTCACCTCTTCCTTGTAAGACTATGATCCTCCTCTTAACAGTATATTGAGGTAGTTTTGCCAAATAATGCTCTGCAATCTGGCAGATCAGCACTACATATTCATCTAGGGCAGCATAAACATTTCATATGTTAAAGTAACAATCACAGTTGCTAAACTTGTGGGGAATATTACTCGTAAATCACTGTGGTGGGTACCAATTATATGCAATTTGCTACTGATGTCATAGACTAACAATTTCAGTTGCTAGTGTAATTTTTAAAATAGACCTGGGGAAAATAATAAGTATGAGGCATTTCTACTATTTCAGGGTTGCTTTCTTTGGGGTAACACTGCATTTATCCTTGGGCAGAATATATTTTAAATTAAAATTTGCCCATAGGCATGGTTAGGATTTATTTTAGTGATGTAATTTCCAGTAGCTCAGAAAACAAGGTTTGTTAAACAGAAATATTTTCATTAAATTGTGTAGGTTGGTAGTGGAAATATTAACTGAAAAATATTTTTCAGTGCTCTTTCAAAAGTTTAGCAGAAGAAAATACACCTATCCAGTCTTTTCCCATCAATTCATCAGGACCATCCAAGCCACCATTAATCCAAGTTGAGTCTTTTATTTGTGATACTATAAAAAGTATTTATTTACATAAAAAGATTGGAGGTGAACAGTTTTGATTGTTTCATTTGCTCAGAAAAATCTCAGCTAAAAGGAAAAACAAAGAAACAACCCCCCCAAAAAAAAACAAACAACAAAAAAACCAAACTATAGCCTCTAAAAATATTTAGTGAGGTTTCATTTTTGAGGGAAACATTTAAGATGTGTTTAATTTAATGTAGATGGGTGATCATGCTTTTGGGGATTAGATGCTTTCTGTGAGTTGGCCTCAAAGTCTTTCTGTGCATAATACTCTTAACATGCCTGAGCCGTCAGTAGTATTTTCTGAGTTCATAATGAAGTTAATTCTCTAGTAACACGGAGGTAGATAAATTGTTGTGATCATATATTATTTAATAGATTTTGTGTTTATCCATTGTGACTTTCCAGTTTATCAGCTTTGTCAGGAGTGTTTGTGTCTTGTGTATAGTCAAGCTATCTGGCAATAGTTCATGTGAAATACCTCCAGAATCCATGTTTCGTTGTATGAATGGGGTATTTATGTGACTTGTATGTTTAATTTGTCAACTTTTGACTTGTTAAATTGAAGGAAATTGCACATATATTAGGTCTGGAAGCAAAGCTTACTGAATCATGTAAGAAGAGGTCATATACTCCTTCATGATGGGTTTCTACTTTGGCTACACTGAATGGAGCACTTTCAAAATCTCCAACTGATCTTTAAAGAAAAATCTGTAAGAAAAGACATCTAAAAAATTTATTTTAAACAGCAAATAGAAAAAACAACTCTTAAAATGCCAGATTAACATCTTCAAACAAGACAGGGGCAGATTCTACATGAGACTTTATAATGCTTTATGCTTTGAATAGGGTTTTACTAGAGCTGGCAAACAGCTGTTTGTCCCTGGAAGGATATTATCTTGCAAAGACTAATTGAGAAGAAATAAGCATTATCTGGAGTTCATGGCAGAAAAAATAGCAAAATTCCTCTTTTTAAGCTCCTGTTTCTACTGAGTAGAAATTTCTTATATGAAATCTGATTTATTAAGGGTGTTATTAACTACGTTTTGCTTAATGACCCAAATCTCATCACTGCTGCTTCGTCTTTTCTTAGGTGGAATCCAACAGAGTGAGAAAGCAAGCAAGCAATAATGGCTTTAGCAAGGGCAGAGTGGAGGAGATGTTGCCAGGGAGACAGAGTAGGAAGTGTGAGGATGTTTACCTGGGAGTGTTGGGGACTGCTGTATACATGGGGACTGGATACCTTAAGAATGGTAGCCAAAACTATTCAGTGAAAGTGAACCTGTAGTTTTGTATTTTTTAATAATTGCATTATTCCAATAAAGTCACATGAAGCCCAGTGTAGCAGTGCTGAGAAGTGATATGGAAATCTGCTTTTTCATCAAATAAAATTCGGTACAATTTTGTATGTTGTTGATTGTTGTTCATGTAGCAACAGACTTTCAGTAACTTAGGTCTGTGTGGCGTGTAAAAGGGTTATTCATTTATAAAATTGAAAAGGATGGGAAATATATAAATATCAATTATTGTAAAGCAATAATTTTGTACTGTACAATATCGAAACTTAAATGGCTTTTCAGAGTTTACCAGGTTTTTATTTATTTTCTTCATGAAGAAAACTTTGGAGATTAATAACATAAACTAGTTTTCACGCAGTGAAGCTTTCTCCTGATGTTCAACCAAACAGATCTTTACAAGCTTAGAACTAGACATGTATTAAAGGAAAACACCCCTCTATCTTTTGAAGTGCCACAAGAGAAAGAATAATGAAATGTTTCTATTGCTATGTGACTCGTAAATCTAATGTCATTCATAAAGCCTGGTTAACTTTAGAGAGACAGCATTGTAATGATTTTCAACGGGATAATAGATTTGAGAAAACAGATTTATTTCTTATTTTACTGAAATAATTTTTGTAAGCTGCATTTTAACTGCACAAGTGGGGCACACTGAAAAATAATGTACAAAATGGCAGGGTTGTTTAGCCTTGACAATTTAAAGTGAGTATGCGCACGTGTTTTAATTTTGATATGCTGACCAAGATCATCTATTGGAGAACTGGCAGCACTGGCATGGAACATGCAGGAAACCGTAGTTCTGCTCCTATTGTCAGTTGTACTGCATTTTAAATAGGAGCAGCATCTATTTAATTTAGTCTGTATTTAAATTTAGTTGTTTTTGGCACTTGCTCTTCTGGAGGTAGCTCAGTTTGCTTGTCAGATTACATGCAAATGTCATAGCTGTTTCCCCTACCAAACAAATCATCTGCACACCTCATTGTCTGCCATTGCCTCTCTTCTCTTAGAGGACCCCTCTGCTGGGTCCTCAGTTGAATGAGATCACCCATTTTGGAAGATGCCTCTTTTTCTATATCCCAGTTCCATCTTTTGCCCTGCATCCTAAGACAAACTAAAGATAAAGATACCTTCTGAAGTCAGCAAACAAAAATTTTAACAGGGGTTTCTCAACATTTCATAGCCATAGACTCGTTGAGGTTGAACGAGACATCAGGAGGTTTCTAGTCCAACCCCGCTGCTCGGTGCAGGGTCAATACTGAATTCACACCAGGCTACTTACAACACTGTCCCTCTGGTTCTTGAAAATCCTCAAGGATGGGGATTTCCTAGCCCCTCTCAGGAACCTGCTGCAAGGCTTAGTTATCCTCATGGTGACAACTTTTTTTTCATTATAACCAGTCAGAATTTTCCACCGTATCAATGCATGACAATTGTTTCTTATCCTTCTGCGGTGCATGTCAGTAAATAGCCTGGTGTTGTCCCCTCATAATGCCTTGATTCCAGTGGAATGTAAGAGCAATATTCTGGGATGAGAACAAAGATCCATTTAATATCTTGTATCTTCTCTGGGATTTTACTTTAATCATATGCCTAGGAAAGAGCTCAGGGGAAGACTGTAATAATATTTCCCCAGAATATTCACCATTTCTCCAACCGTTTATGGCCCAGGAGTTTCCTAAACTACCAGTGATATTTTTGCATCAAATAGCCTGCATGAATTTGGTTTATTTACATTCTCTTGCTGCAGGGACCTCTACAGCTCAGCTCCAGTGTGTGTGAAGAATCAATTCCATTTGCTTTCAACCTGCCATCTAACATTTCTGTTTGATGACCTACTAAGAAGTAGGAACTCTGAGAGGCACTGAATGATTGTTTCCCATTTCCACCCTTTACAATTTTATTGGACTGTATTGTGTACACCCTTAGTTGTCTCTCTTCCAGCCTGAGTTTCTCAGTTATTGCCCATTTTGAGCTTATTTCCTGCCTTTTGTGCCCTTCCTTGAGCCTTTCCTAGCCATACTAGAAATCCAAAAATTATCTTGAGGTAAGAGGATCAAAACTGCACAAACTAGTTACATATTTATACAGCAGCATAACGCTGTTTTGTTCACCATTCTTGTATGTATAAAGTAGCGCTGTCCTGTTTATTATTCTTGTCTACATAAGCCATTTTGGGAGTGCTACTGGTCTGGTGTCTCCACCAAAGTCTTTGGGATAATCCAAGATGTCAATCTAGGCTGAAATGGTCTGATCAGAGCCCAGCATTTTGTATGTAATGTCAGGACTCTGTTTTCCCTATATCATTTTACATTTACCATCCTTGAATTCATGATCCACTGTACTGATCAATAAGTCTCATGTATTCCTCTGAAACACTTTATGGCTGGTCTCTACTTACAGGCTTATATAAAACTTTTTACAGGTTTTTAATTTGGGGCTTGGGAGTGTTTGGATGAAAAGCCTTCAGGTTTTGTGTGTTTGCATAAAAGTGTGTGGTGGGAGTTTGGATGAGGAAGGAGTAATTATTTCTATGGCATTTCAGAATAAATGGTTTGTAGTAATCTTAGATGCAGAAGACCTTGTATTGTCTGGATTTCTCTTTTAAGCTTGAAAAAAAAAATTGACTTTACCCTTTTGATCAGAAGGATCCATTTCTTTACTAATAAAAGGCTATGAACATGTTTGTCATCCTAAAAGAATGAATGTCCCTATATCTGCAGCTAGATTTCAGGTACTTTTCTAGTATGTTAGAATTTGTTCACATTAACTGGGATTAACTGAGATCACCAAATAAACAAAGATGAATGAATAATATACTAAACAAAGCAGGTTTTTTCCTATTTGACAAGTGTGTCTTTAATCACTAAAGATAACACTGTGTGGTAGATCACCTTATTGATGAAAGACTAAAAAAAGTATGGTTAATCTGTAAAAGTTAGAAGGCTTGAGTAATCTGAGGCCTCTCTTCAGTTCTCTATATTAAATATTTGAGAAACAGAAAAGGCTCTTTTTCCTTTAGGTAACGTATTAAACAATAAGACTGTAATGTGTGTTTACATTTGTATTTCCAAGTAATATCCTGGCACTCTTTGTTAAATGCCCTAATTTCAAAAGTCTGGTGAGCAGTCAATATTTAGTCAGAAGTATGAGTGAGATTCTTGAGATAACTAAGCCAGACAGGTTTGACATCATTTCCCAAATGGGTCACTGCATTTCTTTCTAAGGTGGATTCTCGGTTTAAGACTTTTTGCACAAGTGCTAGGGGCTTTTCCTCTGCTGCAGGTCCACACAAGGTGCATGCCTAGGTATGTACACGGTTTGAGAGGTAAGATTGTTGAGCATCTCCTTTAGGATTGAGATGCTACATAATACCATGTCACTATTTGTGAATCCAATAACAATACTATGTAAGGAATTTAATTTGACCGGGTTACAGAAATAGTATTAGACAACTTGTCAGAGTTCATCTTTTTCCATTATTTTGATGTCTTAAAAGTCATCCTTTCATCCATCAGAGATTCCCAATAGATGTGGATGAGGAAAAAGAGTCACCTTTCAGGTCTGTCATCATCCTACTTGCTCTCACCAGATGCTGGTATATTGGACTCTGAACACCTTAAATATTGCTAGAGTTCTTTGACAGTGTGATGCAGTTTCTTATTTTGGGATATCTGGATGGTACAATACAATTGTATTGAGTGAAAGCAAAAATGAAATGTCTTTCTTCAGTGAAACTAGCATGGAAAGTTTTATTTAAAGAAATCCCCAGGAGGAAGATTTTTATTATCAAGTTAGAGTTTTCAACTCTTATGATTTTATTGAGTATTTGATTTTCCTGAGATTTATACTTCTCTATCTGCCCCAGCTGCTGAAATTTGATTATTATCTGAGACAGTAAGATTTCTTTTTTGAAATCTAACTACTTGATGACTGCTTGAATTGGGAAACAGCTTCACTAAAGCTAAATGCTCAGTACCAATGGGGAAAAAAAGACAATCCAAATGACTTATTCCTTATAATGCAAAACCACAAAGAAGTACATGCTTTGTGAAAACTAATTTACTCATCTTTTATAAATGTTTATCACAGGGAGAATAAGGAGAGAAACATTGTCACAAATTTAAAGTTGAAAACTGAATAGGTTTTTCCTAAAACAGCTATAACTTAACTTGACTAATATGGAAGAGAAGACACAATAAATTAAAGAGGTCTGTTGTTTCCGTATGCTGGTTTAAGATAGTAGTGAACTTATCATGGATTGCTAAACCAGAGACACACTTTTTTGTACCTTGTGCTAGACTGCAGAGTTAGAAAATAAAGTCAATTCTACTCATTGTACTTAAAAAACTTTCTGAAATCTTATTAAATTTTAGGCCATTACTTAAAACATAGTGAGATTATACGCTGCCCTGGTAAGAGTATTCAGCTTTAAAAAGAAGGTTGTGGTATGGGAAGGTGTAGGAATCCAAAGAAATATCCTGACCTATCTTCTCCCAGGGAGAAGGCGGCTGTCTCCTCTCTTGAGAGAACCATTGTCTCTCCCCATCCCCACCACCACCAGGTGTCTCCAGGGCACTTCTCAGAATGAGAGGTGTGACCGCTTACAGGGCTACCAGATTTACCAGGAGAGCCAGGGCAGCAGCACTACTGGGGACTGCACAAGTCCTGGTGTGGAGGAACCAAAGGTGAGGAAAGGGAGGGATCAAAGTGGCTTGGGAAGAAACAAACATGGGAAATCCAGGGATATGGTGACAAGAGGAACAGGTCACTTGTGACCAGGTTGCAGGTCAGTATGCGTGTCTAGCTGTGCTCTGCCCCAAATCACCGCTGTCTGCCCTGTCTACCTGTTAATCTCCTTTTGTAACTTTTCCCAGGGCTCTGTTCAGCGTGCATGTGCGTCTACGTGACAATTGGGGTCAGGTCCCAGGGCCCTTGGGTCTGCAGTGCCAGCAAAGAGGGATTGAGCATTTGCAGATCCAAGTGTGATCTCAGGGAGTACTAAGCTGGACTAGCCAGCAAACTGGTGAAGAGGTCTGGGAGCCATGGATGTGTCTCTGGGAATGAGGCTGCTGAAGAGACCGCATTGTCCAGGCCATCTGCCAGTGAGATCATGGGGTCTGGGTGTTGACTGAGAGACCTGTGTGTGTGTATTTGAGATATGGTCTGTATCAGCAGCTGGAGCTGGTGGTGGCCTCAGGGACTCATATGCCCAGCTGCCAGCAACTGGGAAGACTGAGTTCCAGGGGCAGCTTCTGGGCAGCCTGCTGCAGTGTCTGAGCCCAGCTGCTGGAGGCATCCACACTGACCATATGTGGATATATATTTCCCAACCATGGACCTTCAGCCAGATCAGCCAGAAAGGGAAGGAGAATGAGGCCTTTGGTGTTGGGTTTGCATGAGTGCTGTGCTTTCCGTCTGTATTGATTAACGTGGCTGGCCATGTGTACATGTCTGTGTGCATCGTGATATATGTGTTTGTGTGTGCCTGTTGTCTGTATTGGATATGTATCTTCAGCCTCACTAGTGGTTGGACCTGGGGACGTGAAGCTGTCACTGTCTCACCTCCGTTAGATGAGCAGCCCCTAACAGTACCCAGCTCACTTTTTTGCCCTTGAAAAATCATCTCATTGCGCTGCTTGATTTTGTTAGATTTTAGTTCCAGAAATAAACAGAATTGTAAAGGTAAGAATCATTCCAACTGTGCAAAAGTTTTGGCAATGGGTAGCATCTGTATTTTACAAATGCCCCTGAAATGTTCAAGCTAATTACCTCTGATGTGCACACTTGTAACAGGCTTCAGACGAACTGCCACTATTTATTAACAAAAGGCTTTTTCTATGTGAAAGCAAACTTATTTTTGATGATGTTTCTGACTTTAGGAAAACTGAAAGGGAGGAGAATGGCAGTAGGAGGTAGCTGATATTTCATTCACTTTGCAAGATGAGTCATGTAATCATCTAATCAGATGTATTGTCAATCATCATATTTTTGTCAGATTCTTGGTCTGACTACCTGAAATTAATTCAAAATATTCTGATAAAGAGCCTCAAATGAGGCACTTTACATTAAAATCATTTTCATAATAGACTCAAAATCTGTCTCAGTCATAGAGTGAGACATCCATTAAGTTGAATAACCTGAACTGATCTGCCCCTGTGCAGCACTGAAGTGTTCCCGAGATTACCTGTGCTTCTGGATGTGCTGGACCATTCAAACTCAGCAAATGCAGGTAATACACATCTGTCAAAGTAATTTTGCCAATTAAAACTATCTTTTAAAATATAGTTTAGCTACTAGTGAGACAGGTGGATGAAAGAATGATATCAGGTGGGTAACTGAGGATAGAAGCAACTCATACTTTACAGACACTGGGAACAGGAACAAAATCTGGATTCTTAAAATAATAGAGCTGCTGAAAAGTAATATAATCCTTGATTGCAGTCCTGGTGACAATTTGGTTTGAATTTCTATGCAGAATAGTGTCTAAAGCTCATGACAAATTCCATGGGTGTGTACAAAATAATTAAGAAGTCATACAAATGGTGTTGCACAATGCTTGGGAAAGATGGTGTTGCTTAGAAAGAGACTCCTTTTATAATGTTGCTATTCATAAGGGGAATTCATCAGACATACATTTAAATAGTCATTAACTACCTTAATGGAAAGCAAAAACAGCTGCAATGTGTTCGAACTACTGCATAACTACCGGCATTATTAAGCACCAGGAGGAAGAATGGGGGCAAAAACTTGTACTACCAAATAAAAACTAGCAATTTAAGAGTCTATTATTACAGTTATCTGTGTGTAAGTAAATCCCTTTATACGTTATAATAGAATTTGTAGTTGCATTAATTTAGAGGTGTACACTGTTGAAGATTACCTTTTATCTCCCTGACTTCTCCATTCAACCAGAGTGTTGCAATTAGTATTGAAATAGCAATTTCAATGGACTCCAGAGTGATGGTGTTTGTCATCCCAAGTCACCATTAGGTGTGATGGAGCCCTGCTCTCCTGGAGATGACTGAACACCTGCCTGTCGATAGGAAGTAGTGAATGAATTCCTGTTTTGCTTTGCTTGTGCACGTGTCTTTTGCTTTACCTATTGAACTGTCTTTATCTCACTTTTACTCTTCCAATTCTCTCCATGTGGGAGCATCCCACCATGGCAGGAGCAAGCGAGCGGCTGTGTGGGGCTTAGTTGCTGACTGGGGTTAAACCATGACCGTTTTGCTCCTCTGTTGGTTGTCAGCAGTCCAAACACAGATGCTGCTAAACAGATGAAACTGTCCTTTCTCCTCCTCCTCCTCAGGCTAGTGTTTCTATATTATTTAAAACTCAGAAAACGATCCTTGCATTGAATTGCACACTTAAGTCTCATATCAAAGTAGTAAAAATTATGGTACTTTCAGCTTGTTACATGTTAAATTACAGACGCTCATGGTTGTGGACTTCATGCTGATATTTGACAACAAAAGAGACTCTGGTTGCAGTCCAGGTTAGATAAGGGCTAGACAGTTGGTCCATTAACCAAGTGAACAATTTCAGCTTCACAGAACACTAGCATCAGATGGTCTAAATTGGCTTAGTCAGAGGAGCTGTGTTGCCTTACTCTGAGGCCATGGCCCCCATTTTTCATATGATTTGTTAATGGAGACAGCCAATGGGTTAAGTTACACAGGGAGAACATTTTATTTTAGTGCCAGATACCTGCAGTTGACTTCAACTGATGACACAGTTTTTACTTGGTTCTCAGCTGCCAGTATTCCTGTGTTGGGAAAGTCTAATTTTTCTTTGAATATTACATTGTCCTTCACACGTTTCTGGGACAGGCATAAAATGCTTTTGACGAGTGAGTGTCCTCATGGTAGAGACCTGAAGGAACAGTGGTGTGACTTCATTCCTTTCTGCCTCTCTACTGATACCTTCATTCAGTTATTTACAATGGTTGGCAAAAATCTAGGCTCTCTGTAGTCCAAGCTTCTACACTTATAAACCAGTAGATACCCCATTTCCTAGTAATAATTTTGTCTGAAGCCAGTATCTTTAAATTTGAAGACACATCAATAGGGAACAGATTGATCTGTGAGAATACAGAAACAACCAGATTCATTCTGCATGACCCACTTCTTGTCTTTAGGCCTACCAGAATGCTGGGGAGGGACCGTTTACAAGGGCATGTAGCGATAGGATGAGAGGCAATGGTTTAAACTAGACAAGGGTAGATTTAGATTAGACATTAGGAAGAAGTTTTTTACTATGAGGGTGGTGGAACACGGGAAGAGGTTGCCCAAAGAAGTGGTGGAGTCCCCATTCCTGGAGATGTTCAAGGCCAGGCTTGATGGGGCTTTAAGCAACCTGACCGAGTTAGAGATGTAGCTGCTGAATGGAGGGGGTTTGGAATAAATGAGCCTGGAAGGTCCCTTCCAACCCAAACCATTCTGTGATTCTATGTCCATCTCCAAGTGCTGCCTCCTCTCTGCCAGCTTGGGCACCTGCCTTGGCACACATTGCTGCACTTCTTCCTGGGCAAAGCTGCCATGAATGGAAGCACTCAGGCCACAGGATAAGGTAGCAGCATAAATAGAGAAGGATTTGGAAGGTTGCAAATCTCCTGCAAAGGAGGAAAAATGACAAACTGATGTGTGCCAAGCAGCTGCAAGGTTTGTACATTTGTTTCCTGCTAAACATAGAGACTATCAGCTGCCAAACAAGATTCTGGCACTTGAATTTGCTGTGTGAGAACTGAGGTTCTGAGCAATACCCCCAGCCACTTTCCAAAAGTCTGGAAACAGCATTAAAGCTCTTAGTTTTTGTTCATCCTATAAAGAAATATAAATATTAATTTCTCCCTTATTTAATAAAACAAATCTGTAATGATGAATACTACTTTTCAGGTATGAAACCTGATTTTTGCTTTTACAATGAAAGGGTATTGTGCCAGTTATCACTCTGGGGAAGCAGACTGGCTTTTCCTCCTACAGTCACAACATGACATGGTAAAAAGGCGTGTGATAAAGTAAAACAAGCCTCTGCATCCATTTATTTTGTAAACACTATAAACTGATATTTCATTTCACATAAATAAATGGTGGGTTTAAATGGAAATTAGACATAAGCTCTATTAGTGTGACTGAGATCCAGAGATATTAAAGCCAGTAAATACTCTTACCTTGGGTTTCTCCAGCTGAAAATGTTTTCCATGATCACTATGATTGAGGATGCAATGATCAAAGACTGGAGAGGAGCTGTGACATAACTGGAAAGAAACCAGTTTTAATTTCATGGAGCAAGAAATTGTGCTTAGTAAATCACAAAAATGATCCTCAGATATATATATATCCTAGCCTAAAGGAAACTGTATCACTGATAAATGTTTACACAAGCTGAGAAATTTTCAAGATCAATCTGTTTTCCAATGATCTATTATTTCCCAAACACAACATACTGAATATACACTTTTTAAAAGTATTTATTTGCAATTCTTCAATGTCCTAGATGTCATCAAAATACAATGTCCTATATTTATGGGTTGTATTAATGGCTAACCATGGGAAATTTATGCTGTAGAAAACTGGAATACAGAGAAAACCAACCTGGCATTATTAGCATCATAGTAGCAAGGAAACTGTTCCGCCTGGATTTTTTGCTTTGGTTTATAACACAAAATGCAATTATTTTCCCAAGGGACTGCTACAATTCTGGTATCACCAGGTCAGTGAAGTACCTTAAAGTAACTTCTTTTAAATGTGAATGAGTCCCATGCTATTGCTGAGTTATTGGGGGTTAGGATTATTCGCTGCTTTTACACCAGTCATAACACTAGAAGTAATTGGACTATTATCTGCACACAGATCACAAGTTTTTAAATGTAGTTTTCAGTATGACAGTTCTGAAACCTGAGTATGCTGATAAACAATTTATTGCTTTTATCAACTTCAGCCATGTCCAAATTTTGAAAAAAAAGACCACCAACAACATGTTTTAGCTATCAGTGCATTCTCTTACAAAACAATTCAAAAAATTCTATTTATGCACCTAATTTTGTATGCAGTGGAAATATACTATTATTTCTTGTCCAATGCCAAGTCCCCACAATCGTTTACATTGCAAATGTATGTCCAAGAAGCCTGTATAGAACACTCTAAGCTATGTTCCACTTTCTATTAACTAATGCAGGTTGGTAAACTCTGCGTTTACAGATATTTGGACTGACAAATTTCTATCAGCTTTAACTGTTTTCAAAATTTGTTTATGAATTCTTACATATATATTTTTTTTTTCTGGTTGAAGGTAACAAAGAAAGTATGTATTCTGTTACTTTTAGTATGGAGAACTGATTTATATTTGCTTCTATGATGTGACCAGGAAAATAATAAATGAACCGATGTAATTACATTTTTTCATACAGTATTCAATCCTGTAAATGATGGAATGGAAAATATGTTTTGCACGTTAAACATTACTCATAAGCAGATCTTATTAAGGATTAAATGTGTGGTACGGGCTGTATAATCAGCACGCAGCCGTTGGGGTACAGTAAACAATCGTAAATACTTTTGAGATCTGAAAGGCTGTTTGATTTTAGAAGAACTACATCTTTTACTCATTATCTAACTCTAGATGTTAAGAGTTATTGGTGAATCCAGTAGCGATTATTTGAACAGCAGGGTCAGCTGTATACTTATGTGATTCTTTATTCTTTTTTTGGTTTTACATCAGTATGTGCCAAATACTGAGGTTTGCTTGATTCATGTACAAATTGATTAAATTTCTGTGTTTTCCTATAAAATGGGGTGATTCTAAGATGTAAAAAAGAATCACTTCAAGTGAAGCCTAAAGCGTACTTGGAGAGTTAGCAGAAAGCATATGTACATTCATCTCCCACTGCAGTTTGTTTTGTCTATGTTTTCATTAGCACAAAATGTTGGACGAGTCAGCAAAATTACCTAAATATGGAGGTGTCTCACATATATATCAGTGATTTGACATATTGCTGCTGGCAACTCAATTAAATTCAATGTCATAGATGAGTATTTCTACCGACAAGTGCGCTGAAGTAGGAAGATACCCATTTAATGTTCTTCAGTAATTAAATCACATTGAAGTATGAGGTGTCTGTCCACCTGCCTTACTGGTCCTATTCATAATGTACTTAGAATGCAAATTAATAATTAGCGTTGGTTAAATATGCATGTGTCTAAGTTTAACCATCATTGTATTTTTCTTTTATTATTTATGTGACAGAGTGTACATCTCCTGATGCATACTTTTGGTTAGACACTCTCAAGTGTATTAAGAAAATAATTAATAGTTACTCATTTTTCTTAGTTAGTTGCATAGCCTTAAATAGTAATAATTGTAACCATCCTTTTCAGATTAGAATCTCTTCACACTTCGCTTCATAAAACCAGCATGCCCAGAATTGCAGTCAGCCTTCAAGAGCACAACTCCAAAAAAAAGCCTTGACTTTGATTGCAATCAGTAGGAGTTGCAGACAGAAGGTTTTGGTCTACCAGTTTTAAAGACAGGGGGAAGGTTAATATCTGTTTGCAGTGGTTATTACATAGCAGTGTCACAGAGAGCCTTGAGAGGATGTAACAGAAATACCATCATAGTCAGAGGCAGTTTGTCAGAGGGCCCAAGTCATAAGCCAGTTGCTCAGCTTGTGATTGAGAGAGGAAAAAAATCTTAACTATCTCAGTTTTTATGCCCTTGCTATGTCAAGTTTCATGATAACTGAGGAGTTTTCTGTGCCTTCAGGTAAGCCCTTGAATCCATTTGGATTAACAGCTGAAGTAACTTATAGAATCATAGAATTCAGTTCTGTGAATATATCTGGGAACGCTGGTTGCCAAATGCCATATTCTGATAGACTGGTGATGCACAGCTGTCATTTTTTTTAAGTGCATGCATGAAAGTCTTCTTGCCACTCATATTAGGTGGGCATGGAAAGAGTGTTACCCCAATTATTTGCATTAAGTAACTTGTGGCCTGATCTTAAAGAAGCCATTTTTTACACATGAAAGGGACAGAAATGCTGGGAAGAATGTAGTAATTATTTCTGCATTATTTTTTGCAAAATAGACAATCCATTATTAAAAAGTAAATAAATGAACAAAGGAAAGATGACACACAGAATGCAACAGAGCTGAGGCAATATGACTTCAAGGTTACAAAGGCCTTGTTTTATAAACACTCTTCCAAAATATAGCCTTTTGCCCCAGTGTCCTCAAACATTTGTGGGTAGTATATAAACCTTTCTTTCTTTCAACACTATTTCACAGCTAAGATTTGCTTTTGCAGCCACTTTATAGGCACTTTATAGTGATAGTTGCCTACGAATTTACACAGACTTTGACAATGATAAGAAAGAGAACAGGTTACAGTCAAACAAGAAGTTACTTTTCCCTATGCCTACTGCCAGTGCAGTGTTGGACCTGCCTCTAAGGGATGCAGAAAAGTCTAGCTTTTTTTTTAGGCTGGCATGCTAAGCTTGGGGGAAATAACATACACAAATCATCGTTGTTTCTGCGTGCTCCTGAGAAACCTTACTTCAGAATTATTTCAGGCTTTCTAAGGGTTCAAGTAAGCATCAATGTATGACATGACCCTGTTTCACAACTATGAGATTTTTTCCACCTTATTCTAACCCAAATAATATTTTATGCATTGAGTTTTCTCTTACCAGAGATGAAGACTTTCAACTTGGAACATTTCCAGAAGCTCGGCGTCAGATTATGTATTTCCAAAGAGAAACCTGTCCTTGGCAGAGAAATGCTCTCCCTTCAGCAACAGCATTTTCCTCTTTGAAAAGTAAACTAAAATGGTTCTATTTTTGAAATTCATGTCTCTTTATTTAAGAGCACAAAAATCTGTTGAAAGAGTAACTAGGGTTCAAAATGAGGTGAATATACCTTTTGCTGAAGGTAATCTATATAACTAGTGGGTTCCGAGAAGTAAATGAACAATCTGGCGCCAGTCTTTAGACTCTTCTTTCCAGTCCATTTATAAGGTATAATACAAAAATTCAGAAATTGAATGTTCTTAAAATAATACATATAACACATGTAGTCATCCTTCTAGCTCAAAATCAATTAATTAAAGTCACCAGCTGACACTTCTAAAATAAATACTGACAATGTGCTTATAATAATGCTGTCACAATAATTTCTGTTCGTAGGTTAAACATCTCACACAGTACTCGTGCAGACTTACACTGTATAACTACAATAGAAAGAACATAATTGCTGAAGAAATGTGCACGTAAAGTTTATTGATTATGAGTTTCATTGGGCTTCATCAAGTGTGAGAGCAAAGCTAACATTTTAAACTTCATACCACAGTCTTTCTTAAAACCACTATCATCTTAATCTCTTAAAAAGTCCCTAGAAGTGGAGTTTTTCATACTCTGAATTCAATCTCCAGCATGTCACGTGAAAAAAGTGTCACTGAAAATCAACACTAGCAGACGCTGCTTTGCACATGATCCCGCCAACGTGCTGCATGAATTCACCACGCCTAGGACCTAGTGGACTTACAAATATGAGCTGTAAGTTAAGACCTGTAGTTAGCTACAAGCCTTGGCAGAGCTTTATTGTGACTTTGCTCAGGCGTGCAAAAATTGAGCTGGTTTTGCGCAAAATTACTCTTTACAATTCTGGGAAACATGCATTATAAACTGGTAGCGTGTGCGATTTTCATTCGTGCCAAGATTATGTGACAGCTAAGAAGTGATTTTAAGGATCACAAGTTTTGACTGTGATACTGAAATTCTCCTTCCTGCCCTTTTGGAAGTGTACCTTTGTCTGTATGATTATTTTTGTCTAGCCTAGTTCTAGCTGATCCTGTCCTTCAGAGGGTACATGTAATATTTAATCATTTTCTCCAACTTTGCTTTGGATTTGGAGATGGGAGCAGCTTCTAACACTCATTCAGTTTGGAATAAGGTGTTTATTCTTGGACACAAGCAAGATTTCAACACCTGTGACAATAACAGTTTTTAAGCTAGAAAAACTGTCAAAGCAAAGACTACACATCCTACCAGCTTGGAGGATGTTTCTATCCCTTGAAAAAAAAGAAGTGGGAGAGAGAGAGAGAGAGAATTGTTCTGTTTTAATATTTGGAACTACCAGTTTTCCATTATGTTGGAGAAAAGAATGACATTTCCATTTAAATGTCATAATTGCAGAGTAACAGCAACATTTTTGTTTTCATTCAGTAGAGCTCGCTTACAACAGAGGAGGACTTTAAGAATGGAAATTAAATACGCAACCACTTGGTCTTCCTGAAAACCTTTTATATACATTAAAAAAAAAAAAAGTATTAACATTCCCTTCCCATCCCTCCTTCCTTCCTCACCTGCTGGTCAAAAATAATTAAGATATAATGGGTAAGTGCTGTGATAATTAAAGGTGCAAACAATCAGCTAATTGAGTTTTATTGGTTGATTTTGTTCTTCTTCAAATACTTAGGGAATACTGTAAATAATAGAAATACCTTAACTGCTTAGGGATAATTTGGAATTCTGGCAGTATCCCGTACTCTACTTACAATATGTGTTGCACAAAAAAAAAAAAAAACCTTTAGAAAAATTTTATATCTAACCAGTCACTCTGAAATGAGTAACTTTTTCAGGCTTGCAGAGAGGATTAAAGAATAAAGGGAAAAGAGATTATGTTTCAGTACGTGGGGAAAGTCAAAATGCAAAGGAGGAGTTTTTGGGCCCCATTTAGATCAGCTCTGGTTTATTCTTTCTCCACAAAACTCACACCCAGCAGCACAAGCACAGGGACAGATGAGCTACTCTGAACTTCCTCTATGTCCACAGAAACCACTTTTCACAGTTTTCCAATGAAAAGATCCCAGCAGAGACACAAACTAAAGCATGAAGTGATCCCTTAATTTGTTAGAAGGTCATAAGGGAGAGAACTATAATCATATAATCTGACCTGCTATAAAACACAGATCAATGAAGTTCAAGCAGGGTTCTCACACAGGGTGACTGAGGCACTATTTATCTCCAAAAGGCTGGATGCTGTGACTTCTACATCTGGAGACAAAAATAAGCCATTTTTCTACTAGCTCTATTATTGGCTTAGAAACAAGTTAAACTTAATGGAAACTTTCAAATAAATAGCAGTTTCTTTGTAGTTTTATATAAAATCACATTTCTATAATTTAACAGAATGAAAACTCTTAAAGAAAATGTGTTTGTTGGAGGAAGACAAGAGAATCCTCTGGGCTGTGGCAAAATGGTAGAGAAAGTCAACCCTCTCACATCCTCATCCACAAGGCTACTTGGAATGCATGTGTCCTCTAGGCATGTAGAGGGAGAGTGCAGCCATCTCACTGTCTTCACTGGACAGAATGAATAACTTTAGAAATGTTAAGAACCGTAGTGCAACAGCACATTTTTTTCTTTCTCTGCCTTAGTGATGATCTCTTAATCCCAATCTTTTTATGTTCTATTGTAGAAAAATCAGTAAATAGTTCAAGTTGTGAATGTTTAAATTCTACATCATTCTGAACAGTTTCCTGTCATGACAGGAGACGGAAGAGGAACAGAGGAAGGGAGGGTTCAAACCTACACATATGGTACTTCACTTTAAAAAAAATTTTTTTAAGCTTAGTTTATTTTCAAGTGTAAGAAGATTTTATTGGACTTTAAAGACATTCCTCCAGAATTTATTGGCCTTTAAATAAAGAAGTTCTTCCAGAATTATCCAGATATTCTTCATTTAGAAAGAGCTGAAAAGAAACTGCACACCAGCCTAAAAATCTTCAAAGCGGGCCAGCCCTCAACTGACTGAAAAAGATATGTGCAGCAGCTCAGTCATTCCTTTAAAATACTCATATAAATAAGTTACAATTTTTTTTCTTTTCTTATATGTTGTCTATTAATTTCTAGGATTAAGTTCACTATTAAATCTATGTTGACAGAGCATATACCTGGAATTTTTGGACTTGGAGTGAAGCTGAAGGAGTCACAAATGAATGACTCTCAAACACAGAGGCCTGAAAACACAGAACATTTTTCTTTTCTCCTAAGAAAATGGATGTGTCATATATGTGACTCAGGTATGCTTAAGACAAAGGACACCTTCTAGGGAACATCCTGTTGCTATGACATTATGTAAAGTTTTACTTTTGGTACAGAAAGAGTAGGATTCCTTATTATGGCTTACTGTATACATAGAAAAACCTTCACTTCAGAATAGCTCAATTGTGTTTACCATGAAGGGGACATTATTTTCACGATGAGCTCTACAAATAAACTATTTCATACATTCTTACATGCTTGAAGAACTGACAGTTAAGACCCAAGAAGGAGTCTTCTATGTAGAATGGGGAAAGAAAACTCTTGAAATCTGCAGATTAAGCAATAGAGAACAGAGCTGACAGAGCTTTTTTTTATAACAATAATTAACAGCTCCCTAGGGTACAGTCTGACAACGTTATGTTAATTCGTACTGATGGTTGTCAGATGGCTCTAATATTGCAGGCAATATAGAGGAAACAAACTGTGTAAAGGTCTAAAAACCCAGAAGTTATACTGCATGTAATACAGAATACAGTGAAGCCGTGCTATCCTGGATAAAGAAGGACTGGGACATCTACCATTTGCTGGTAGAATTAGTAAAGTGTGTCCCAGTATGTCTCCACTTGATGCCAGCTTAGTTGTAGCAGATTGTTAATGCTCCTCTGGCTTGTTAATGCTCCTCTGCGCCAGTCCAATGCTTTCTCTCTGCACCAAGCCAGCTTAGTGCTACATTTTCATTAATAAACCTTTGTGGAGGTAAGCGTGCTTGAGCAGAGAGACTAGCCCCAGTGTTTCAGAGTTTGCATTCCATTAATCTGCAACACTGTCAACCCACTACTGGATAAACAGGAGGTGACCAGGAAAAATCTGTTCTTTGCATGAAATACTGAGTATGGGTAATACTATTTTCTGTGAGACATTACCTGAAAAACAAAAGCATATCGTACGACTTCTGGTCATAAATACCCCAATAGATCCCTCTAAGCTGAGTGCTGTCTCAGAATTCTAAAGGGACTAAATTAATGTTTTCCTTTTCACATCGCGTTTTACAGACAGTATCAGATTTGGGAGTTGAGGTATCATTCCCATAAAATTTACTTTCTGCCTAAATTTTTATTCAATTTGCTAGAGAAACAGAACTTGGTGAAATATCCTTTTTGCTTAGCTTCACAAAGACTAGAAGCAGCATGTAGCCACTCTTCCATAAATTTCTGCCTTTGAATAGAAACTGATAATAATGTTGTCACTGTGCAAAGAAATATGTTGCATTTCAAGTACAGTTCTAGAAAACATTTTTTTTCCTACCACAGGAAGAGTGTGTCTTTGGCAAATATTATACTAATATCTCTTTTTAAATTTAAATATGTACAATCTGTGGAATAGCTTTATTTTTTTTGCCAGTTGCCTTTTTCTTTATTGTTTTGTAATGCTAAAGGTCAACTCAAACTTCACTAAGTTTCAAATATATAAAACATTTTCTGACAAATTATAAAAGGAGTGATGCAAATATGATTTCAGCATTTCAGGAGACACCTTTCAACATTTTTCCAAGTATCTGTTATTTGGAGAAAGTAAAAGTGTTTCAGTCCTGCTCCTTCCATGTTGCAAGATGTGTAACTCTTCATGCCCAAGAATACTCTCAACATCACCCCCATTTCTGTCAAAACAAATTATAAATGTATGACAATCAATAGAGTTAATAATTTTGTAGATCTTTTCAAGTATAACGGCTCTTATTTGTTACAATTACTTCAGACTTCTAATTCAGTATCAGGAATCCGTAGAAGGCTGCTTATATTTATTATCTGCTGTGCCTGCTTGTATTGGAAATTGTTTGGTAAGATTCTGCTCAGTGTGTATCCTTTATATGGATCTTAAAGAATCTGCTCGCAGTAGGTCTTCCTCCACCTTAATATTTTCGTAATTTTATTGCTATGCAGATATTTAGCCGTATATTAATTAATACTAAGGTTAAGTTCAAACGTGTTAATTGAAGCATAATGAGGAGCATACATACATTTACAGAAGATAGATATTAAAAGAGCTTAAATATTTTCTTATCCTTATTTGATTGACTTCAACTGGTAGTGTTTTATACTTGATCAAGAAAAAAAAATATTGCTTGTGCACAACTGAGGACTTTCTGCTTGACTAAAGCTTGAATTGACCTATTTTGACATTAAACTTTACTGTACTTGTTAGAATTTGAAATCCTGTGACCTTTCCTCCAATGCATGGTGTCTATGCAAACAGGCATTTGTATGAATACTTTTAATTTTCTCCAGGAAAAAATACTATTTAAACACAGAATGAAAGAAATCCAAAGGAACAAGCGAGAATACTTGAAATGCTTAATGTTAATACATAAGCTTAAATACCACACTTTTCTTCCTTGGGAGAAGATCAATGATAATAAGCAGGAAGGGGCAAGTGTCCTTATCATACTGGGTTCCCAGAATCTAACTGACAGTTTGCTTTTTTTAATCAATTTTTGGATGATAAAATGAGGTTAGAGTATGCAGAACACTGCTTGGTTGCCACAACTTTATGAATTGTTTCTGAATATTGTTTGTGTAATGTTACTGCTTAAAAATTGTTCACAAACAGATCCTCAGTCTCTGTCCTACCTAGTAAAATAATCTCTTAAAATAAAACAGTTTAATCTACTATGAAGCGTAAGTATGAAATATGCCTAATAACTAAACATTGGAAATTAATCTTTTAGATTTTTAAAGGATCATTTCATTTGCTACCTTATAACAGCAAAGAAGAGAAATAAAATAGAGTGGAACAATAAGTCAAACTAATTTATTTCTATATAAGGTTCTCTACACCTTGGGCAATTAGTGACTCAGTAGAAGAAGCAGAACATTGAGCAGGAAACTGAGTAATGGAGCGAGACAAAACAAAATCTCTCCAGGAAAGTCTTAGTTTGGCATATTGGCTTTTAGTGTTTTAAAAACAAACAAACAAACAAACAAACAAAAAGGTACTTGCAATTGCTAGTCAGTTGCAGTAGGTAGTTACTTCGTATGATTTAAAATATGCTCTGAAGATACTTAATTCTCTGTCAAAGTCTATATTTTCTTTGTTGATTATTAATTCCATAGGCCACTTCCTTTATTAGTGGTGACTCGGAATAGGAAGCCCCTCAACCACTCGGCCAGCAATATTCACTATGTAGATGCACAGTCCTTGATCAAAATGGCCGCTGTAAGATTCACTTTAAGAATCTTTTCTTAATTTATTTCTTGGCTTCTTTTAAGTCAATGAACTTTAAAACCTATTTCAAGTTGCTTTCGCATTGAATAATGTGATCAAATTCTGAATGGTGGTTATTTTCGGTGGCTAAGGTATGTGAAGAATGACTCAAAATAAGCATTGAACATATTTCACTAAAACACAGAAGTGGTATCTGAAGAGAAAGAATTCCAGGCATCAGCTAAAACCTCTAATATTGTGTAAGGAATTGCAGTAAAAGAGGAATGTCTGGGGTTAAAATCACATTAAATCCTGATTTCTTCATTGTATTTTTCTGTAAAGGGAACTCTACAAGGCCTCTTTCTCTATTAGATAACTTTTTCTAGAAAAAAATAAGAAAACAAAACAAAATAATTCCTCTTGTCCACTGGAAACTATTAGGGAAATATTGTTTAAGTAGAATTGTGAATGTACTTTTAGGGTGAATGAAGATACATGTATTGACAAGTAAATTAGGTCCCAAAAAGGAAAGAAAAATCAGATATCATATCTAGTACTTAGTCACATGGCATTCAACTTTTAGTTGGAATTTTGTAAGTTCTGTAACTTTTTGTAAGGTTATGGATTACCTAATAAGAATTTGATACAGTCTAACGGATCTGAGGGTCTGAAAACCCCAAGCTATTATGGTTATTTGATTTAATCTTCTGCATTATATATCACAGCATTATCCTGTAATTGCTACATGAATAGTTCCTCATAAACAGTGAAAATAATGTGTGTAGATAAGAATATAACACCATGACAATAGCATTTATCCTCATAAATAAGGGCATAATTTTACTAACTGTCTTCATTATCTTTACTGTTGAAAACAATGAGCAAGCTTCCACCTTAAGTTGCTTTCTGCAGGCAATGTTGAAATTAAAGAAATTGTTTATATCCATGCAGCTGAGACTCAAGGAGACTTTAAGAAATTAAACAGAACATTTTTTTTTGCCATAACTTTCAAATGTAATTTGAAAAGAGGTTATGTGTTACTGATGAATGAGGCAATGGGTAGTTTCATTGGCTGTTAACAGGTAATACAGTTACTGACTTGTGCAAACCTCTTTTTCAGGAAGAATCACATAATTTTAGCTTTTCCCTGGATATTTACAGATTCCATCAACATATTTTTGTTTTTTTTTTATTACTAAGATATGGGAACAAGTAACACCACATAGCAAAGGAGATTATCAATTCCTGTCATTCACGAGGTCAACTAGTTTCTGGATGCTTGGTCTCAAATTAATTCTTTCTTTTTCTTTTGTCTTTCTTTTTCTTTCTTTTGTCTTTTACTTTCATCATTCTTTTTCTTTCTTTTGTCTTTTACTTTCATCATTCTTTTTCTTTCTTTTTTCTTTTGAATTACCTTTTTGTCTTTTTTTTGTTTTTAAATTTTTCTTTTTTAACTACCAGTCTCTTGGCATCCATCCTATGGACTGGCAATCTTGTGTGGAATAAATTCCAGTTGGTACTCCTGCTGTGAAGACACTTACTCTAACAGATCTATGAGCTGAAGTACAACAGGATGCTCATTTAAAATAATTTGAAAAATACTTGTTTAAAAAGTCTAGACTCAAAAGTAGTTTGTTATGACACTGGCCTTCACAAACCTTGAATTTACAACTAAGTAAAAATTTACAACCAAGTAAAATATGCATTAATAGCTGTCCCGGTTTGTGTTAGAACTAATTCTGTTCAGTGATTTTACTTTTCAGCTCAGTCTCTTCTCAGGAACTTCACTTTCTGAAGTCAATGGCAGATTTTTTCAGACAGTATCTGCTTCTAGGAGTGATAACACTCCGTGCTTGGAGTTACTACAAAGAATTGGTGTGTGCTGAAAGGCTCTTGCTTGTACTTGCTCCTGTGCAGACCAAGGTCACTGCGAAATCTTGTGTGACGTGTTGGGGATGCAGAAAGTAAAAGTTCACAGTTGCGGGGAGGAGTGGACAGGACAGGTGACCCTAAACTGACCAGGAAGGGATTCCATCCCATATGCATCATACTCAGAATAAAGCTGAGTATTCTTTATTTAACTTTCCCTTAAATATCAAGTCTTATTGACTTGAACTACAGCAATGATCATTTCCCTTTATTGTCCCTGCTTGTGTAGCAGCTCAGTTAACAGATAGCAACCTGTGGTCTATTTAGATGTTCAAGAATCCAAGTTTTGCATTCTGGATTGTAAGATAAAATGCTCTGCTCCTGCAAAATTTAGACACCTCTTTATTAAGAGCATAGTTGTACTCCATATATGCTTAGCATCTTTCTTTGTACCTGGACTAACTCAACAGTGACTCTGCAAAACTATTCCTTCTTAAAAGCTGTTTCCTGCCTCTCCAGGCAGTCTGCTCCATTAAAAATTGACCTTTTTAGGTCTTTAGACCTCTTTTCAAATATGTTGTGACATTTCAGTGATGTCTGAGACAAGTAGGTCCATAACTAAATTGCTGCTATAATAAACTCTTCCTTAAGAAAATGAAGAAAACATAACCTGAGTGCAAAGTATAACCTGAGCGTACTATGCTAGTTTCTGCAGTTTCATCCTGTTTTTGTTAGCCAACAAATTGTACAGGTATATGACTTTAGAGGCAACTTGTGAACCAACTTACTTTTGCTATTGTGAATAGTAACTTCATATGATTAGTTTGCAAAAAAATATTTTTAGAATAGTTAACATTTTCCTGGTCTCCGGCAAATCTTTGTCTGTGGCCAGTTTATATCCATCAGTTTCCAGCCGACTTTAGTCCTTCACTTAAGTCATTCTTCCCACTCAAGGAAATGTGGATCCTTTCCCTCCTGCTATATTTATGGGGACAAACAGTATGTTGTATTCTCTCTAAACATTTCCTAAAACTTGAACCATTGTTACATCTTGGTACTTTACCATCAGTAGTTTTTGCATAATCCATGTAGAGCTTTCTGGTCTATTCATGTTTGTTATATTTACAATACAGATTTTCTTTCTGTGTTCTGGTACTTGCTTTGACTATTAGGAACATGTCTGCACTCCTGTTATACAACTATGGCATTGCTTTTGTTTTGTTTTCCCTTACAAATGTATTAGCAATATTTCAGCTGGATGTTCTTATCTTTCATCATCTGTCATGAGATATTTCCTTAGTCATGATTGTATTTGCTGTTGTCGTTCATGATTCTGATAAGAGTTTACCAAATCTAAAATATTTTCGGTAGTTCCACTTCTGAAATATACAGAAAACAAAAATAATTTCAGTGCTCTTTTCTCAGTACAGTACAGCTCTTAAATGCTTGCTGATGGTGCACTTGTACGTTGCTGTCTTTGTTTAGCCAGTTGTTCTATCACCCAATGACCCATTCCATCCTGGGGAGAGAAATTGGGAAAAGGAAAGGACACCTGTGGGTTGAAATGAAAATGGGTTTAATAGGATAAAATAATAATAAAAACCCTAATATTAATACTAATATTAATATAAGGGAAAAAGAGACTGTCCTCAGCAAACCTTGTAGTGAGCATCATGTTTATGGTATGGAATACTTTTGCTGGCCAACTTGGGTCAGCTGCACTGGCTGTCACTCCACCTGGCTTTACCAACTGGCTAACTCAAAACTGCTAAAGATCTTGATTACTATGGAAACCTGCCTACCATGGGTGACCACAAACAAAAGCAACTTTCTTCTCATCAGGTCAGGTACTGCAGGCTTTTAAAAAATGCAGCTTTCCTGAATAGAAAATTAATTCTATGATTCTATCCCAGCAAAACCAGGACAACCGTACAATGTATTACTATGTTATCTTTATTCTTTTTTTTTTCCTCACATAAGGAAATGCAGCAGTCTAATGGCTGGCAATAATACACTAGAAGAATTGCGTGAAAATGTATACAGTAGTTTAAAGTAGATTTTAACACCTAAACTTTGAATTTAGGTACTAGAGAAAGTATGAGGCACTTAGATCTTAAGAGTCTGATGTAAAAATACATTTTGCATAGATCAATAAGTCTTCCTTTTTAAAATACTGAAATATGTAAAATTATAATGGATTGGTTAAAAATTTTACAAGTATAACATTACAAATACACAGTTCTTCAGAGATTAGAACTATTTTTATCAGGATAGCTTACTGCACTTCAATATTTGCACCTACAGTTAAAAAAAAAAAGACTTCTGAATCTTTTCCATCTCATTACTTGTTACAGTGTCTATACTTTTGTAAGCTGTTGCTGCATTTTTTTATCTTGGAAGCACAATAACTTGGTTTCAGGAAACATGTTCTTTTCAGGGCTATTCTCTAGAGTTTATGTATTGATTTGTGGGGCATTGGAATATTTATCAATTTGTAAATGTTTTCACTTTTAATATAAAAACTGGCAAAAGGACGGAAGGCTGAATAATATGACCCGATTATGTCATATGGAATGTTATGACAAACTCAATATTTTCTCCTGCGATTCTGGCTGGAAAATTAAAATGAGTTTTTCCTTGATAGATTGTATTTTTTCCCAAAATACCTCAAAAAATAAGTATAAATTCTAGAGACTTCTTGTCTGAGTATATATGAAAGCTGTACTCCTGTGCTAGTTGTGACCATCTGATCAAATAGATTCAACAAGCTAAATCACAGAAACAGTCACAGAATGGCTGAAACTGGAAGGAACCTCTGGAGGTCACCTGATCCAACCCCCCTGTTCAAGCAGGGCCACCTCGAGCTGGTTGCCCAAGACCATGTCCAGGTGGCTTTTGACTATCTCCAAGGAAGGAGACTCCATGATCTCTTTGGGCGAGCTCTCTGGGCAACCAGTGCCAGTGCTCGCTCATCTTAAAAAGTGTTTCCTGATGTACAGAGGGAACCTCCTGTGTTTCACTTTGTACCTGTTGCCTCTGGTCCTGTTATTGGGTTCCACTGAACAGAGTCTGGCTACATCTTATTTTCACCTAGATATCTTCAAGTGTATATACACACTGATGAGGTCCCCTCTAAGCCTCCTCTGAACAGTCACAGCTCTCTCCAGAGAGGTGCTCCAGGAACAAATACTTGTAGCCTTCCAGTAATTAAGGGATGCCTATAAGAAATTTGGGAAGGAACTCCTTATCAGGGAGTGAAATGATAGGTAACAGTTTTAAATGGAGAGTCGATTTAGACAAGATATAGTTAGAAATTATTTACTGTTGAGAGTGGTGGGATGGTGGAATGGGTTGCCCAGAGAAGTTGTGGATGCCCCCTCCATGGAAGTGTTCAAGGTTAGGCTGGATGGCACTTTGAGCAACCTGGTCTCATGGAAGGTGTCCCTGCCCATGGCAGGGGCATTGGAACTAGATGGCTTTTAAGGTCCCTTCCAACCCAAACCAGTCCATGATTCTGTGACTGTATAATTTGATACTTTGTTAATTATTGTTTTTGTAAATTATATTTACTTACATGATCCAGTTACAATTTTACATTTTTCTTTTTTATTTTTTTCTTTGCATAAGTACTGAGAATTCTGGGTTACGTTATAAAATTAGATATTTAAAGAAAGTCATTCCTAGACCTCAGAGAATTTTTAATTATGCAAATGCTTCATTGCAATGCACAAGCTGAGAAAGTGCAAGAGCATGAAATTTTATTGCTGTTAGTTATTAATATGAATGGGAAAAATTTATTGAAGATCTGGATTTTTTTTTTTTTTTACTTGTAAGACCTGATTCCAGAGGGGGCCTGGCAGCTTAATGCACAGTGTTGCTCTCTTGCCTCAGGTATTTATAGGAGGCTTTTCTTAGGAGTAATCTCCATATAATCCCCAGTACGTTCATTATGAAAAACATGGAGCATATCAAATGATTGTTTCCCTTCTTTGTTCATTCCTGAACCGTCTGATGTGTCCCAGTGTATACAATTCAATCAGCAGAAGAACAACTCCAAAATACATGTAAATATAAAGCTACAATCACAGACTGCTAATGAGGTAACTGCGTCCAATATGCTGGAGACACCACTCAGTGGTCAAGCTCCACTCGCTGCACACAGACAAAAGGCCTAATTTCCATTCTTCAGGCATTCAAACTTCTCCTAACTTTAGCAGGAGCTTTGCATGTGTAAAGAGTGCAAGATGAGCAGCGGGAAGCCCAAATTAAACTACGGAGCAATCTCATTACTACTGCTCTTGCAACGTTACTGAGAAATACCAACATATTGCCTTAGAATGGAGAATGGACCATGCCAGCAGATGGAAATAATGTAAATGGGTGAATGCTCGCAAGAGCTGAGATTAGAAGTCATCCTGATTATCATTTTTTAAAAAGAACAATTGACTCCTGTGACATTATGAAATGTCATATAAGCAGCTGTGCTGAGAGCTGTGTAGGAAAAGGTTACATTTGAGATACTACTTGGTTCATATAAACTTCTTCTGCAGCAGCGCTGAAATCAGCTAAAAATGCTTATGTATTTTTAATGAAAAAGAGGAAGGCTTACAGCCTTTGCAGATAGACAGGTTCATATAAATGCATACATTTATATAAATTCATAATGAAGTCCTGGTCACCCGTGTAGACTCACAGGAATCCTGTTGTATTCCTGCACATCTGATTTCATGACCTTGTTTGCAAATGTCCTTTAGTATAATAAGCAGTTGTCTATTTTTGCGAGATTTCAATTCAGCCTTTCTAAGCATAGTATATAATTGAAAACACAGAGGATAATTAATTTTAAAATGCTTTTAACTCAAGTCACAAGCTGGGATCAGTGAAGCTTATTGTACAGCAGCCTTGCAATAATAAATTATTAAAAGAAATTTAGTGGGAGATATGAATGAGGTCATTAGTGGGGAAGGATCAATGTTGTAGCATATTCTAAACTACTTGGTCACATCTAGTCAAATGAACAGATTTGCCTTGTCAGGAAAACTAAACACTTCAGCTCTAGCATGATTGCTTTCCTATTTAAAAAAGTCAAATTAAATATATATTTATGTATTTTAATTCTTGAGATTAAACCAAACATACAAATTAATTTCATTTCTTTCATGATGAACTCCCTTGACAAATTGGAAGAATGAATAGATCTTCATTTCTAATCTACATGAAGAGATGGGTTTTTTAAAAATAACCAAATTAAAAATATCCTTATTTTTTAATTCATTCTGGGAAAACTTCAGAGAGATTCACTCTAGAAGGTAGCTGCTGTAGAAGCAGCCCACACCAGCTTTAACTTTGTTATTGCCTGCAATATCCACCATAGGACTCTCCTCCCTGTACATTAGGAAGCACTTCTTTACTGAGAGGGTTGTCAAAACCTGGAACAGGCTTCCTAGAGAGGGGGTTGATGCCCCAAATCTGTCAGTGTTTGACAGACATTTGGACAATGCCCATAACTTAACCCTAATGCCTTTAACAATGCCCCAATACTTTAACCTCTGGTCAGCCCTAAAGTGGTCAGTCAGACTACGTGATTGTTGTAGGTCCCTTCTAGCTGAAAATATTCTCTTCTCTCTTCTCTCTTCTCAGTTTGATACTTCTCAGCTGTTAAGCTCTACCTTACAGAGATTAACTGGTACCTCAGGGTCTCGACCCTTAGCCTGTTTTACCCAGGCTTGCCCCCTCAACCAATTAGAATGATCACAGTGCACCCTCGACTAGGATATAAATGGAGCACCACCAAATAACCTAAGATGAGACTATTCTTTGCAGAGCAGTGGGCCTGGCAGTTGGGCTCTCCCCTTGGAGATGTCATCCAAGGATATTTCCACGGATTGAGTGAGCCTCACCCTTCTTTTGGTGAGTGATACTTTGGGCACTCTTGTGTGGGAGGTTTCCCTTTTTATGAGTGAGTGCATGGCCATTTTGGTTCATTTTTCCTTAAGTTTTAGGAATTAATTGTGCCATAGTCATATTCCCAACAGACATCTGAACCTCTGTTTTGTCAGAAGGACTACTGGGCAACTTTGGTTGCAATAAGTCCCTAGTTTGATAGCTGCTGCTGTTTGTCTTGTGGGTGCCCCTGTGATGACTTACACCTTACATATCTATCTGTAAATGTGCAAATGAGCAGAAAATGCTGTAAAACTTAAGCTTATGGGTAGCCAGATCATGGTAAATATTTCACACAAATGAGTTGAAATTATCTGTAACTGTGTGTTATGCATAAATATGTACATATAATAAGTAAATAGGCTACATTATGTGTTTGTAATGATTAACCTACTTCATTTAAGTATTTGTTTCTCTTTATCTAAGAATTGATTTCCCTCTAATATTGGACAGAAAGCTTCTATTTATCTTTGAACACTGCATATGTAACTAGTACTTTCAGCTTTGTAGGTTAAATTAATCAGTTCTCAAGATAAACTAAAAGGGTTTTAGACTTGTGAGAAGCAGGATATTATAGGCAGGGGATATTTTCCTTTGAAAGTATTTAATTCTCATGGAAAATATTAACTTGTAATTCAAAAAGTAAAGGAACACTGCTGTGGTTCTCCTCCTGACTAGAGTGTAGGACACATGCAGGCTGGGTTTTGCAAAAATACATTTGGGACATGGAAACCCTCCTCTGGAGGGGAAAACAGAGAAGAGCTGAAAAATGTGAGAGCCATTGACAAACACACACTTGATCATCACAAAATTTTATGAAAGTGCTCTAAAAGAAGGCTATATTCAACTTCTAGTGTCAAGTAAACACTGATTTGGTTTTGTGTGTTTCCCACTTTAATTTCTGAAATGATGCAAAAGAAAAATGCTATGTAATCTTCTAAGTGTAAATGCAATCCGTAAATATATTCAGCCATCTGGAGTAATTTATTTTTGCCTTCTTGTGGATGCATTTCTTGTATTCTGCAGGTGTTATCAGTGTAGGAAACACTGAAACTTGTGGAGGTGTAGCTTAGCTTTTATCACCGCACTCGTAATCTGGTTTGGTTTTCCACCAGCATTACTTGCTACCCAGACTTCATTTTTGTGTCCATTTGCTGCCCAATTTCAGTGTTATGTGAGGTGCACAATTATGTTGGTTTTAGTCTGAATTATCAATACAGCTCTCTTTAAACCCTTGTTACCACTTACCAACACAAATAACTCTCATCATATCCACAGTTAAATAAGGATGAATTCAAAAGTTATTTCCCAATATCACAATTAATTCAACCCTGATAGTGGAAGGAACATTTTTCTGTGTGTAATTACTGTCTTATTTCATGTTTTTACAGCATGTAATGCACAAACATTCCCTGAAGTGCCAGGAAGAATGGTTGATGCACAGACTGTGTTTTCAGAATTATGACATGTAAATGATATTATCAGACCCTTAAAAGTATTTGTATTTCTAAAAAAATCTCTCCATTGCTTCATGTGTGCCAGCAGAATATTTTAATACTCTTCTGTCAGCTTATAGCACAGATTAGCATCCAACACGTCACATCATGTTCTACCTTTCCTACTGTATTTGAGCCAATGAGACTTCATTTCTAATTCTGAGTAGAATTTATATATTTTACAAAAAACCTACGCAGACAAATTTGCAGTGAAATTCATGGAATCAACCTCTGAGATGCAGGTAGCTGTGATTAGATGTACTGCTTTGAAAAGATGAGAAACTGCTGCTTGTAAGTTATTGAGCTAGAATATAGAGATAGAAAACTTGTACTCCTCCACTGAGCACATACAACTGAATGGAAAGCTTTCTTTCAAACTTTTTCCTGTGACTATAGCATTTTGTACTTTCAAACCAACTTTTGCAGTTAGAAGATGCTGTGTAAGCTGAATGAAACCTGAATAGCCTAGCAAAGCTTGTTTTTTTTTTTTCATTTTTGTGAGACACAGACATACTCCCTTAATAAAAGAATGCAGATAAATTCTAATAAAAGAATATTAGTGAATAACAAAGTGAATAACATAGCTGAAAGAAAATAATTTTCTCTAGAAAATTAATATTTAAAAGGTAATTACTTAAAAACATTTATATTTTACTTTTCCACATTAATAATAAATTCATTGCAAATAAGTAAAAAGTTAAGGGCCTTTGGCTATATCATAAGACTCAAAACTTAAGGATTTACAGAGAAGGAAATTTACTTCTAGGCTTTTTTTTTTTCTTTAAAACTTTATTTCTTTTCATGACAACTTCAAAGGATTATTTTAGTTTCCTCCAATTTCAAGATGGACAATCGCTGTTTTCCCTATTTTTAGCTACACATGGAGATGTTGTTTCTCTATAGAATTGACTTTGGAGCTGAAGAAATGGGAAGAACCCCAAAGGCTAGTTCAGTAATACCACTGCACCTGAAGTTGCCTGTTTCCTGAATAAGTATTTTGGATTAGATTCCTTGCACAACACAACTGGTTCCGTATACTTAGTTCCAAAACTATAAGCAGCTGCACAATGATTTTAAGGATAGAAAGTTTATCTTTATAGAGTAAAATAGATTTTCCCCTGAAATAATTATGACATTAATTCAAGCAAAATGTAATTAAGAAGCATTATTTAAGATTAGTATACTAATAATATATTCAGAGTATCCAATACAATTCCTACTCAGTCTTACATTTTCTTCTATATAGAAAGTAAACTACATTATTCTTTCCTTCTTCCACCCTTTATTTTGTGGGGAAGGAGAGAAGTAAGTTGTTATTTGAAGTAAAAAACGTGAGCACTGAATATAAAGGTTCTCAGTTTTCTGAAATGTAAAAGATAACCATAAAAATTACTACATTTGTGTTAGTGCTGCATTTTCTGATGATCTAGACCTGAATCACTGGTAAATTATTTTCTTTCAGTCTTTGGTTTTGAGTCCTATTTAAATGAGTTATTCAAAACAAACATTCTTTGTGCAGAGGTTATTTACCATGAAATTTATTCCAAAGAATATCAGTTTAGTCTTCATTTTTGTATATTTTTAAAAGAGGTTTGTGTTAACCAACACCTTTTACATGCGTTTATACTGTGTGAATACTTCATTTTCACACTGTGTGAATTACTTCATTTGCCTTTTGGCAAAGTCAACTTTAATTTTGAATAAGTAAGTTACTTGAAATTCAAAAGGAATATTTATTATTAACTGAAATAATGTTTCCCCATCATGTAGAAGCTATCTCAGATGCACAGAGTGAAATACAAGGACCTTGTGTCTTCATGGAAATAAGTACATATAATTTTGGTATGTGTGCATATGCCTATATAAATATGTATGCCTCTGTGTCAGTATTTCTTTACAGATATGGAGGTAAACCTGTATCTATACATACAGCCTGTATCTAGCCATGAAGCCATATGCATACATTTTCCCTAGAGCAGATATATCATTTGCAGTTCAACTGACCTAATTTTCCTCTTTCAGTAGAGATGAGCTTCTTTACAATTTGAACTAAGGAAAAGATTATTCAGAGTATGAACTGATAAAGTAGGTATCTAACTTGTTCATTCAGCTCACACAAAAAAATGGCAGGGTAAATTATTTCTGTACTGAACACCATTTGGGTTGATTTTCAGCATTGCTTTCAATCTTTTTTTTTATGAGCCCAGAACATGTGTCCTACTTTCTACTGTTTACATAGGGTAATAGTATTTCCAGCAAAAATGGAACAGTGCTTGTGCATAGGACCAATTTTACTCTGACAGAAATTGGCACAAATCCATCAGCCTTTAATATTTGCGATTCCTGTCTCAGTATAGTCAAGTGCTGTCAAATAGCAGATGGAGGAAATTAATTATTAAACTGAGCACTAAATAAAAACTGTAATTTTTTATTAGGAATAAAATTAACAGGAAGGATTAATCCTGCCATATGACCACTTGGATACCTGAGGGGAAAGAAGGATTTTCAATTAATATCACATCCCCTTGACATAACAATTTTGGAGAAGGGAGGAAGGTTCTTCTAATTAATTAAATACAGCAAAATAGAATTACAAAGAAGCAGATTACTTTTCTGTTAATTTCTGCCTTGCTTTCTTCTTTCACACACACTTCTGCTCATGGTCCTTTCTGAAGGGTTCCAGTCAACAAAACCCTTCTGTTTATTGCAAGTGGCTATAAAATCTGTTATTGGCTATGACTGAGCAGCTTAATATTCTTCTAAAACAGAAAACACCTTCTGTTTTCAGTCACAGAATACACCTTTGACTTTCTTCAACACATGTTCTCTGATGTAGAAGAAACTCAACTACAGAGACAAGTCAAAGGTGCAAAAAATACAACAAGACACTTGAACCCTGATGTACAGTTCAATTCCATAAGCTTGCTTTTTCCAGGCAAACAAAACATAATTTTTGAGAGAAAACACTAGCTCTGTAAGTCATGATATTATCACTAGAGCAGAACAGACTCTGCTCCTCCAGTGTTAGCTTGACATTGGATAAAATGGAAGCATGAACTATTTTTTTTTTCTGAAAAAGCAAATCAGAACACCTTTATTTCATGTTTGACAGAAAGAATATAAAATATTAATTTAAAAAACCAAACAAAAATAGGGAAAGCTATAAAGACATTTAGCAATTATTTTTCACCCTTATCCTAAATTTTTACATGTATGCACACAAAGTTTTGAAAACGTAAAATTAAAGGTGAAAAAGTGATGTTTCCATAAATATATGCCAGGGACTGCTATCCATTTGTCCAATCTACTAAGACACAATTATTAATGTAATGAAAATAAACGTATAAAAATAGTGGGGGAAAGGATAATTTGGGGGGGGGGGGGGGGGGGTGT
>JAVSBS010029549.1:0-16040 GCA_033124195.1 Coracias cyanogaster
GGCTGCCTGGCGCGGTGCATTCTGGGGGTGGCGACGGGGCCTTGCGGGTGGCGGGGCGGCCGGGCGGGGACGGCGCTCGCCTGGGCCCGGGGCGCGGGCGCGTGCGCGCGGGGGGGCGGGGAGGGGGCGGGTTAACGGGCGCTCGCCGCCCTGAGGGGAGAAGGGGCGGCCGGGGGCGGGCGGGCGGCGCGGCCGGCGCTCCCCGCGGCGCTGGCGGAGGGGAGAGAGGGACGGCGCTGCCCCCACTCCGCGGGCCGCCTGGGTCCGGGCAGGATGAGGGGGAGTGGGCGAGAGAGCCTGTCACTCGGTCCAAAGGGTCGCCCACAAGTAGCTGTGCTAGCTTGGTGTCTTTAAACAATCCCTATTATCATATTCATCTTCCTTCATTAATTTTTTTTTTTTTTTTTTTTGCTAAACCCTATTTTCCTTGTCTCTACTTGCCACTGTGAGCTGTCCCCTGCCGAACCAACATGATTGCAAAGGTGGGACTTCAGGAGGAGTGAGTGATAGGAATGAAAAACTGCAGCATACTCCATCCTGGCCCTGTAGTCATGGTCTATGGCACTCTTCAGGAGGAGTGAGTGATAAGAATTAAAAATTGCAGCATACTCAGTCCTGGCCCTGTAGTCATGGTCTGTGGCACTCTTCCTGAAGAGTCGGCTGAAACGCTCACCGAGTCCAAGGCCTGAAGGTCAAGGTCTCACTTGTTCTCACCCCGCACAAGGGAGACAGCCAACAAACCACTGACCCTGGGTGGCTGTTGTCTAACACCCTTCTTGTCTTGGTCTGCCCTCTAAGGCAGTCCCCAACGCTGTCAGCTGAAAGCTGCTGCAAGCAGCAGCAATAGTTTCTTGTGTAGTCCCCTCAGGTCTCTGCACCCCAGTGAATTTCAAAGCTTCTGCATCAAGAAATCTAAGCATGGAGATGCTGTTATAAATCACAAGCATTTAAAGTACTTATGGACCAGACTCTTCACCTGTGTTAAGCTTTGACAACAGAGCCTACTGCTACTTATACCAACCAAAGTACCCCCCCACCCCAACTTTAAAAAAAAAATACATAAAAATACAAATTGAAGTTCACAATAAATTAAGCGTATCTTACTCAATGCTAAGTCAGTGTCACATCATAAATGCATTGCTAACAGCACCCCTGTGTAATGAAAAATGGATGCTATGCCCACTTCTTTGAAAGCAAAATCAAGGATTCTGCAAAACACAGAAAATTTATATCTTGCGACACAGATGAGAGTTTTTAATTTGTGTTCTTAATTTACTAATGAACTCAGATGACTAGGCACTCTAGCAGGTTGAGGGGGCAAGAATATAGGTCATGTTATTAAACAATTGAAAAATAATGATAATAATTAAAAAAAAAAAATCGATGCTGCCTTTGTGCTTAAAAGGAAAAAAATTACGTTTCTAGAAGAAACAGAGTAAAATCCTTCAGAAATTCCCCCAGGGGAATGTACATTGTAGTACAGTCTAGAAAAAACAAAAACAAAAAGGTAAAAAGAAGTGTCAAAGCATTTCCACTCCCCTTTTCGGGTCATTTTGGAGTGCTATGAAAACAGCCTTCATTCCCCTTAGTCCCAGAATGGCCTAAGACTCCAGAGATGCAAAGCAGCGGAGGCATAACAGTAAAATGAATGCCAAAAAGCAATAAAACTGTTACCTGTGCAATTTCAAAAGCAAAACCTACACAACATTAAACCTTACACCATTTTCCCCTTTAATGAAACCCCTCTGCCACCCAAAAGGCCCGACATGAACCAGACCTTCCAGGCTCAGGTAAAGAATAATGTGTTAACAACACTAGTATTTTTCTGTATTTCAGCTTGGCTCCCCTTATTCCGAGGGTTTTATGTTAATGCTCAACCAAGGGTGGCGACACTGAGACTTCCGCAGCTGATAAAAGACGCGGATCACCAGTGAGATTTTTATTGCTGTGGCTTTGTAAACCTCGTCATCAGGTCTCACTGTGCTGAAAGCAGCAGTTGCCCAGTGCCACCCTGACGCTCCAGCTTTCACCACAGGATGAAGGGATTTTCAGAAGAGAGAAGAAGAGTTTTGTGCAACACGAGCACATTTTGCAACAGTCCTCAGAACCTGAATTTCTAGAAGGGAAAGAGGGGAAAAAAAGAAACCAAATCCCTCAAAGCCTTTCAGGGCTTCTTTGTACATTGTGATAGAACTAGAAAACAGATGAAAAAGCTAAGAGAGAGCGGCACCTCCTGCCAATCTGCTTAAAAATTACCAGGTCAGAAGGTAGAATTCAGCTCCCAACAGCAGGATGTTGAGTATTCCTTCATTTCATTCCAACAGCTGCATTTGGAAAACATTTAGCAGAAGCTATTAGCACTCACTGTGCTGGATGGGTAACAATCAACACCATGATGAGGGTCCCTGCCATAACAACCCTTTTACACCTTGGCCTTTTGCAAATACTGCAGTATCTCTATGTTCAGTTTTTTCATCTCTCCTGTGCGCGCTGTTTCCACATCACACAAACACAACCATTTGACAGAGCCGTAGCCAGTGCCATTTGATGGTACGCAGACAAACACACAATGTTTTCAGTGCGTCCTTTTACCATTCTGGCAAATTTGCGGTTTACACTTGGGTGATGTGGAAATGACACAATTATTCTGCTAGATGGGCACAGTGACTGAGAACATCTGCGCTTACAACTAACAACCTGCCATTAGGTACTGCTGACTCACCTGCCTTGCACAGATGGAGGCAGGTCCTTAAACTGGCTTCACTCATGCCATTCGCTTCCCCAGAGGGTCACGTTAGGCAACTGCTCTTAATGGTGCGCGCCGAAACACTGCAGAAAGCACTTCTGTGCTCCCAGTTCTCCTTAATTACTGCAGATGGTATGAAGACATGGGCTACACCACCTACTAATCAGAGTCTTGTCCACACAGTGCAGGTAGTGCTACATTCTGGGGACGGGAGAGGGCTAGGGTGTGATTTTGTCATCTCCCCTAGGCAGGCACTGGTAGGAGGAGGAAAAGCACAGACAGCTGGCAGAAGAGCCTGCTCTCCAGATACTGAAGCATGTTCTTGGGAAGTCTGAGTCCTGCTGCATGAAATTAGAATTTGTAACAAGGCTAGGGAGGCAGCAGTTTCCCCCTTTAAGTTGTTGGGAAGTCATTCCTTCTTCTCACCTTCAGACACTACTTGCGTATCTCATTTTCTGTGACAGTGACCCAAGCCACCTTCATAATGGAACAAAGGAAAACAAGCAAGTCATCGAGGCTGGGATCTACATCTGCATTTCTTCTCATAGATGTCACTGCATCTCCAAAATGATCATTTCTGGAGAAATAGCTTGGCATTTATTTGAAAGTAAAAGAATACACAAGCTCTTGGTCAGATGTGTGTACTCTGCAACAGTGGAAACTATTTTTTATGGGCATAACAGAAAAAGCAAGAGTATAACTGATTAGGTTAGGGGCCTCACCACATATAAAAAAGCAATTTAAGCAAAACATTAAGTGGGATATAAATTGGCCACAAAAATACTTAAGCAGAAAATTATGTTCTCAGAACTCATAGAGGAAGGTCTGGAATAGTCTTCCAGAAAGGAAGCTGAAGCAAAGACCTCAGTAGTTACAAACAATGCATAACTCATTTAAGAACAAGTGCATAACTCTTTATGGCATTAAGAAAGTTTGATGTGCCCAGAAGTCTTTTTCACATATAAATTATTTGTTTCAGTTTTTTTCCCCCCCCCTTTCCTCTGATTAGAAACAGAAGAGGGGGAGGATTTTATTAAAGGCTGTACCAATAAAGATTGTTTTATGGCTGAAGTAAGGGATTGGGTGACCTGTGCTGTACTTTTCTCCTCAGCCACTCCTTTCCTGCATCAAGTTGGGCGAGTGACAAACAATTTACACTGACTGCCAATCAGGAAGCCTCAGATGGCTTCCTTCAGTTTACCCAAGTCATATAAATTGCATGGACTATCTCAACATTCACAAGCCATTGTCCAACACAGCCTCCAGCCATGCTAAATAAAGATTAAAACGGTTAAATATTTATACATGCCTGCTTTTGGTAGTTTAACATTCAGATCAGAAGTCATTCCTCAACATCTCCCCTCTGAAAAAAGCACAGGATGTCATGGGACCTAATCTTGACAACTGGTTCCTTTCAGGTAGTTTTGACAGAAATGGGACTACCTGTTCATGCAGCTCTGCTTTGTGCACATACTCCACAAGTAATGCCTTCAGTGGTTGTCACCATGCTGCTTTTCTCAGCCTGACCCCAGGGACAGGCTGTCTGTACACTGGGTCACAGCAGCACTTGCAGGAGAAGCAGGGCTGCTTTGTGGTTGAACAAGCTGGCAGCAGAAGCAGCACCCCGAATTCACATTAGATTCCACTGTGGGACAGTCACCACAGGACTCTCCTATGGTCCACAAAGGGCTCCTGATGCGTCTTCAGATAATCCTGTCCCACTCTGTTCTTTTACTGCTGTATTAGTGAGGTTAGAGACAGCTTGGGATATACTTGTTTGAACTGCAGTTATAACCGAGCACTAAATACAGATTGTAAAGCACTCGTTGCACTGCTTGGGTCAGAGCACGAGGGAACTTTGAGTCACCTCTGCTACAGGTGGCAGAGGGAACATCAAAAGCATCTACCTTTAATTCCTGGTCCCAGACTGAACTGTAAACTGCTCTTCTGGTGAGGGGGGAAAAAAAAAAAAAATCTACCTCACGTCTAAACTGAACTAGTTCTCCCGTTCTCTTTCAGAGCCTGACAAGATTATATTTAAGTGACTGATTAAAAGTTTCCATTGGAAACAAACCAATGTTTAGCCACTGGTTAAGCTACTGAAGAACCAGAAGACAAGGGCCATTCTCTTCACCTCCTCTCAAAATCCATTAGCAGCAACCTCCATCAATTCTATTGTGTTGAATGGTCCTCAGGCCGTATGACTTACCCAGTCCTTCCATCTTTCCTTCTCTCCCCAACAGCAGCTTTGTTTTCCATCTACCGCTCCTCATTCTCCTCTCCTTCAGGTTTTCTGGAAACAGCTGCACCGCAAGCAACCGCTTTGGCTTTGAACTCCTTCTTCAAAAAGCACTGGGACATGACAATGTTTTAGGCAACAGACCTGCTGTTTCCACACAGGTTACCCAAGACTGAAGCTGCAGTCATTACAATGAGCTTGAACTGTCCCTTCTTGGGAAGGGAACTGTGACAGTGAAGGAGATACTGAATGCACTGCCAATGCAGAGCTGTCCCTAGGGATTAGCCAGCTTGCCCTAACAGCTCAGGGAAATCAGTAATTTTTGAAGAAAAAGAACTAACATTGTTCTATAGTCATATTGCTGTAGTCCCATATTGCTCAATGACTTACTGAAAGTGAGAAGTAACAAACATCACTAAAATTATTCGTTTCTATTGACATTTCAAGATAGGAAATTCAACACCACCCACAGAGTGGCAATAGACCTCACTCCAGGTCACGATGAGTGAAGCCTGAGCCCAAACTCAACTTACGGCTTTGTCAGGACTTGAGTCTACAACAACCAACTTACATCATGTTGAAGGTAGATATTTAAAGGAGGTTTATTTGGGCTAATACTAAATTCAAACAGCCACAAGTTCATTTTCCATGTTTACTACACCAACTGTTGACAAGATGAAGTCTCAGTGGAGAGTCCAAATTTTCATTTCACCATGACTTCCTGAGACGTGACTACAGATTGCAATACTTGGCATTTATCCTCAGAGAGAGATCGTGTTTAAGAACATTCTACCAAATACATTTAAATCATGAGTCAAACCCAAAACAATTTGGAAGTTCTGAAACATAAAGCTGTTAGTATGAAATTAGCTTTTATTTTTTACCTCAAAATAAATGCACATTTATTATTTATTCAATGAAAACTGAAAAAAAAGGGTGTCTTAAACAAGACGGAAGCTTAACAGAGCAAGTGTCACAAACATCCTCAAGTTGCTTCTCCTGCTATTGCCCAGCTCTGTTTGGCTAAAATAACAAGCTTGGTTGGTTTTTTTTTTTTTTTTTGGTGGTTTTTTTTTTTTTTGTCAGTTTGGTCAATTAAAAGAAACACTTTATAGCCCCAAGATTAGCCGTGGTATAAAACAAAACCAGGTACTCATTCTCATCAGAATTCAGGTCCATGTGTTGCCACACATTTATACAAAACTTTCACTAAGTGTTGTACTAAACAGGATTTAGTAACCTCTTCTGCAGTTTAGCTCTTGATATCTTGGTAAGAGAAGTCAATGCATAAGCATGTCAGAAGTCAACGCTATAGTGTAACTACAGTATAACTCATAACAGGACTTCTAAATACTGTTCACCAGAGTGATGTCTTATAATTGAATTTCAGTTTCAGCAGGTACTTCAGATTTACCTGAGCAACATCGTACACAATGTATCTGGGAAGAATGTTAAGGAATAATTACAGTTGTTAATATCAACAACACAGAAAAATCTCAACACACAGTCAAACTTCACCTTTGAGTTACCACACAGATGCCTGTGTGGTTAAGAAGTTCTAACAGCTCAAATAAAAAATCTTTAAACTTGACTTTGAATCTGAAAAATGTTTTATACGATAGTTAGAAACAAGCAACTAACAAGTTGTACGGAGAATTAATGGTGGTGCCGCAGGAATCCTGAGCGACAGGCACATTAACTGACTTAGATACAAGGCAGTTGCTCTTGAAGATTATTTTTGGACAGCCAGAGCCACGACACACAACATTTTTCTTGTTATCGAAACAGTGGAGTGATGTAGCCTAGATGAGATCTGCAGTTACAGACCTGGCATCTACAATTATAATTGTAGCTCTATTGCTACCTCCCAGCACAAGGTCATTAATGTTCTCTTAATTTCCCACTAAAAAGCCCAAATTGGAATCGCAGAGAAGAGCTCTACAATGGTTGGCAGTAATTGCACATTCTACGACTGCACCATTTTATTTTTTCATAATTCAGTCCCAGTTGGTGTATTTGTTTCTCAATGCTTTAGGCCTCAAACTTACCTCCAATCCAGATTTTAGATGAAAAGCATCCCCTTTAAGCACAGTGTAAGCCAAAATGAATGCACATATTATCTCAGTTAGCTATTAAACTGTATTATATTTTCTCATCTGACCAAGACAGATGCTGTATATAAGAAAACTCAAGATAAAAACAGTACTGCCCTGAGTTCTGCTGCCAAGACTGCTTGTAAGAGGAAAACAGCTTACCAAGAGAGAGGACAGTTTCTCCACAACCCAGAGATCGTATTAATGGGTTACTTGCTTCACTGGCAGTGAAGAGATTGATCTGGGACCTTAGACATCACTTAATCTCATGACCTCTTGTGAGTATTCACCACACATTCATTTAGGGGCACTTCTGCCCAGAAAGAGGCTTAATGGCTACACTTCTGATGGGCATCTGAGGTTTACCTCAGCACTTGCAAAGGGTCTGAGGAACACAAGAGAAGCTGTGTTGAGAGACTCTGGCAAGCCACAGAGCTGGCTCCCCCATCTCCTCTGGGTCAAGCTGGCCAGCCACAGCACCACAAAGAAAAAAACAGACTGGAGTGATGTGAGACAACCACAGGCTGCGTTCCCCTTCCTTTCTCCTAGCATGTCTCTGGGCAAGCCACTACCTGGCTACTCCAGTGCTTTCAGTCCTGTTGAGGCAACAACTATTTGCTACGTGTACTGTCTCTTATTTTTTTGCAGAATGACAGTTCAAGGGTGACAACTGTAAAATCATCTCCCTTGGAGAGAAGACTCTGAGTACTCCAAAGCAGATCCAGAAGAAACAAAACACAGCATGCCGAAACTCCTGGCCAACGTTAGCGAGGTCCTGCTAAAGTCAGCAACATTCAAACACAGCAGCCCTCAACCACAGCGTGCAGCCAACACAATAGCAAAGGATACTCGTTATACAGAAGACAGGTATCATTAATTCCTGTTGAGATCCCATTCCCTAAGGGAACCTCTACACCACCAAGGGTGGTAGTGGCTGTGGGATCAGGTGCTGTTTTGCCCAAGCCTAGAAAGGGAAAAAACACTAGTTACAAATCTAGAAGGCAAACACAGACTTTGCACATGAAGAAAATGACTCGGTCATTACCTCACACGTATTTTCAAGTGCTGAGCAAGTGCAAAACTATCGTAAAAAGAACACAAAGAATATAGTCTGTTTATTCAATTCAGCGTCACCATACTTACGGTACTTGTACTCTGCTACATTAAAAATAAGAATTTTATACTTTGGGCTGTTAATTGTCTAATCTGTATGATCAAAGCCAAAACAGACCTGACTTAGAGCTCTCATATCCCAGGTCGATTACCAAAACCACGCACATCACAGCATTTTCATAGAAGTATAACAAACCAATTCTTATTCTCTTTAAACTCTTCAATACAAATCTGATTTCATATCTATAATAGCATGAGTAGTATGTATTGAAAAAGATGCTAAATCACATTTTATTCTATTTTAGGCAACTGATCTTTTTGAGCCTCTGAAAATGAATATTTTAAGAAAATCCACTCATTACTGAGTGTTATTGTTCTCTGCTCTCCCATCTCGGTACAGAAGATACTCATGATTACCATTTCTTCTGCTTGAATTAGAGAGCTATGTCTTTTCTCTCATCTTCTTTTTCAGTGCAATATACTGATACTTTTTGCAGACAGAAGTGTAATGAGAACAGCTGTTCCATTTCAACTTTTATTCTTAGAAACTTGAATAGAAGGGAGAAGCTGAAGCACTTTGAAAGCGAAACAATTATTCTTCTGATCTATCATCTTCTCTCTCTCATCTGTCTTCTAAAATACATAGTATTGTTATGATGAAAGTGAGTGAGACATTGGAGAATACACCTCACAATTCCTCTTGTGTATTACCAAAGTTTCCTCCTGAACTTCAGGCAACACATTAACTTCAGTCTTAACATTCCAACTGTACTAACTCCCATCTCAAAACACCAGATACACATATACAGATGCACCTATAGGGCAGAACTATGCAAACTCTTCAAGTACAGCTATGAAATGACTATAGTTCTCTTTGCTAAGCAGAGAGCCACAAGGCGACTTTGCCATCAATAACAGATTACCAATGACAACTACCAGTGCTTACCTTTCACGCTGTGTTTTCCCTTGGGCAATTTTGTTATGTGAGAAGCATTCTTCAGCTCATACCTGGACAGCACAAAGAACACAGAATAGCATTTTACATTCAACTTGAACTGTCTCGGTGAATTTTTTTTTTTTTTTTCCAGACTTCACTTTACGGTGAGTTAATATTAAGTCAATTTAGATTTTACTCTTCTGAAACTCAACAGCCTTCCTCCTTTGTCTCAGTTACTACTTTTAATGATACTGGTATTTCGTACAGGATTCTAAACTTGCAACACTGATGTTTTTGCCCCACCAAATAGCTCTAATTTTAAGAAAAAAAAAAAAGAAAACTTGTTTCTAAAGAAATACAAAGCACTCTTTCTTCATACTGAAGAAAAGGCTTGCAATTTTAGCCTCACCTTCTACCAGGATATATTAAGCACGTTTGGCAAATACTCTTCATAAGTTACTTACATATTTCCAAGGGCAACTTCTCCGAGCAGTATTAAGCCTATGGGATCAGCTTGAGATGTGTGACAGTAGTTGGCACTCTTGGACACCATGTCGGCAAAATAGATGCCCTTCCCAAACATGTAGCCAGTCTGAAAGCAGGGAAAAAAAAAAAAAAAAAAAGAGAAAAGATAAAAAGATTGGGACAATAATACAAAGGCAGCATTGAATCCACCTGGCTGGGGTCCCAGGAGAGCAAAGCTGCAACTCGAGCTCTTGTGGACACCAGTCAGCAACCCGCTCTGGACACACAATGTTGCCAGCATGCGGAGGGATAACGTTTAGCCCTCCCCACACAGAAATTCTCCTTTTTAGGTTGTCTCCAACTGTGGCCATCGCTGGGCACAGGGGTGTAGTTAGCCAGAGAAGCCATCTGTTTAACGTACCACAGGAGCTTCAGGGGGGGCTATCCGGAGACCCTGAGAGAGGATACCAGCAAAGTTGGTGGTGCGGGAACCGTGCCACAGCAGCTGGCGATTATGAAGCTGCTTAAATGGCTTGTAACGCTGACTCTCTCCTTCACGCTCAATCCTGAAGATCTTCAATTCACAAAAGGGACAGCAGAGAAAGAACCACCAAGCAAATCAACCATTATCTTCATGAAAATAATCAGATTTAAAAAAATGTAACATCCAATCTGGAATATACACTAATCTGCTAGGAAAACTGATCTGGATGGTTTTTAGTGTTTGCAGTTTGCTATGTCATATGAGCAAAAAAAAGAGGCAGCATTGATCACAGTACTTGTTACTGCTATTGATTCTCCACCTTCCCTTCTGCATTTTCATGAGACTGTAGTTTTCTGAAAAATAATTCAATGAACTAAACCTCAATTTCAGAAGACAATTATACTTCCATCTCCTTTTAGAGGCTAATTAAATTAAGAACACACCCTCAAAGGCACCTCAGTAAAGTTAGACTCATCACTGCCTAGACTTTTGCCATTCTATTAAATAGCAATTGCTCTATCAAACCATTCCTTCAACAAAGGAAACTAGATAAACTACTTAAAAATGAAAGGGAACTGCAAGCAAGTAAGTCATCCTAGAAGAACCCATCTTCACAAACTGAAACCCCAGTATTGCCCAGCTTACATCCACGACTTTGAGATCATATGCATTGTGAGTAGCAGCATGAGTATTTTTCACATATTGTTTAATAATCTTGGCTTCTTCTGAATCTTTGTCAACAACCTGCAAAGAGGCAAAGGAGAAGTTTCTTTAGCATCCAAACTGGCAGGATTCTTACAACATGATGACATATACCATATGCTTGCAACTCCCCAGTTTAAGCCTCCTTTATTGTTTAGGTGGATATTTATTCCCAGCTGGAGAAGATGTACAGGTATACAGACAGCACTCGGTCACAGAACATCTGAGATGGGAAGGTAACTCTGGAAATTATGATTTTCAACTCCCCTGCTCAAGGCAGAGTCAGTTGGAGGAGGCTGACAAGGGCTTAGTCCGGTCACGCTTTCAATACCTCCAAGAATGGAGCCTCCACAACCTCTATGGGCAACCTTTTTCAGTGTCTGACCATCCTTGCAGTAAACAAACACCAGCCAAACACTATCAACAACAAAAGCTTTTTCTTTTGTTTAAACACAATGTCCTGTATTTCAATTTGTGCTCATTAACTCCTGTCACTGGATACCACTGGAAAGAGTCTGTCTCTTGTCTTCTTTACTCCATTCCCCCATCAGGTATTCACAGACATCAGAATCGTAGAATGGTTTGAGTTGAAAGAGACCTTCAAGATCATCTACTTCCAACCCCCCTGCCACGGACAGGGACACCTTCCACTAGACCAGGTTGCTCAAAGCCCCATCCAACCTCATCTTGAACACATCCAGTGTTGGGGGATCTCCAGCTTCCATGGGCAACCTGTTCCAGTTACTCACTACCCCCATAGTAAAGAACTTCTTTCTAATTCTAACATAAACTTCTTCCTAATTTGTAATCTAAAATGAGTATAACTGATCAATTGAATAATTGATAAGATATCCGTATCTGCTGAGTCTTCTTTCCTCCCGTTTAAAAAGCCTAAGCTCTTTCAGCATCACCTCGTACAACACATATTCCAATTCCTTAACCATCTCAGTGGCCTTTCATTGAACTCATGCCAATACATCTGTCCACTTACAGTCTAGACAATTTGTTATACTCCAAACTAGCAGGACATCAGCTCGTATTCACTCATTTCCTTTTATTTCTTTTACCTTAATATCAGTTCGAAGTTTTTCATAATTGATGTCAATTGGGTCTTTATCTCCATCTTCATTTCCACCTCTGAGAAGGCTGTAAGCAACCTCGATGTCAAGCAAGTTGTCCAACATCTGCACTTTAGCCTGAAGAATTTAAAGAGGTTATTTTAGTTGTGCCTTTGACATGTTCAGAATAACTCTGGAATACCTCAAATTATAAAAAGTATATGTGAATCACTGGCCGCACACTGCTGTCTAACACCACAACACTACTGCCTTTAAAAAAAAAACAAACCAACAAACAAAAACACACACAAAACCTTAAATATACTGAAATAAACACACATATGTACATGTATATAAATAGACCATAATATAGATCTTCTAACACCTTATAATTATATATATATACACACACACACACATATATACATATACATACATGCACATAAACAACGAGATATTCTGAGGACAAAACAGTCCTAACCTCCTGAAAGCATCAGGTTAAATTCTTAAAACCTCCCAAATTCTCTGTGTTAGATGTCTGACATCAGACCTGTTGCCTGCAAATAACACGCTGTTTCCAGTCAATACCTGAATGTATTCCAAGTTATTTAGGAGAGGTGGTTTCTTCATCCCAAAGTCATGAGGAATCAGAGTATAGAAGCGGTTGGAGAGGTCCAAGATCTGGGATTCTGAACCACTGTCAGAAACTGCCTGAACAAGACAACGAGCACCACAGAAAATTATTGAGTAATATTAAGTCAATAGAAACACAAGATCCTTGAGGACTAATACACAGAAGCAGCAACACGAATAGTGTTAACGCTGAAACTCTTGCAGAACTAGAAAGGGCAATTCCATTTAATTGTTTTGCATGCAGTAAGTCACAGTACTTGCACAGAAATACACAGAATTTCTGGTACAAGAAAACTCCAATGGAGATTATGTTTCTGAAAGCCAAAATAAAGGCTTCTGGATATAGAAAAGGTGCATCTCCTTGGCAAGGTTCTGGTCTACTTTAACAACTGAACTAAAACTTCCCGTATCTGTGCTTTGCCAGGGAGCCCATGACAAAAAATGGGGTATACCGGTTCACTTTTGTAGGCTTTTCAGACAATAATGTAGTGATCCTTGGAATGGTCCAGATCATGAAGCGTAAATACAGTAACGTCATCAAGCCAGACCCTTTCTTCTGTCAGTTTAACATTAATTCTCGTCCTCAGACTTCTCCGAGGTGGAAACACCAGCTCACTACTAGATCAAGACACCAACTTCATTTGCTCAACTGCCATTTATGTCCAGCTCAGTCTGAAGTTTGTGCTACAAAGTGTGAAAGATACAAGTACTGCCCAAACTGGTACAACAGTGAAGAGAACCAATTACCCACGGAAGCTGCATCGTCTTCTCCATTCTCTCCAGAGAGAGCACAGATCTTTATACGCACGGCTCAGCATTCACCCCATTCCAAGGCTAGAACAGTTTCTGAATTCTCCTCTTGCTCTACCACCTCTTCCATGCTCACCTGCTGAACCTCGTTAAGGATGGAGTATGCGCTCTGGATCTGTCGCTTGCTCAGTTTTCCCAATGGCATCTTCTGCAGGTCAATCTGATGAAGATTTAAAATGATTAAATGAGGATTTCACTACCCTGAAACCATCGCAGCATTCCCTGTCTAGCTCCTAGGGAACAAATATCTCCATCCTGGTAGGACTGACCACATGCATGAAGAAACGTTTTGCACTTGGTATGGATCTCTTGGATTGAGGAATGATGTCAGGACAGCGGACACTGCTGAGAAGACATCCTATAAACAAAGGAGTACTGCAATAGGAAACTAAGCATGCATGCTAGGGCAACACAAAAACAAGGTACTCAGAGTCTGGCTAGAAGTTTAATATTGATCAGATGGACTCTTCAATTACTTCAGTAACCATACATTTCAGGCTGTCAAAGAAGCAAACCGAATGAAAAAAAGATCTTGTCCATAAGATCATTTGTGTCTCCAGGTACACCCTAGACACCTTCTTCCAACCTTACAATTATCAAAGGTCAAACACAAAGAGGTTATAAGATGCTTCATGTTAATTAATGAAAAATTAATAAAACAAAAAGCAATTAAGTTGAAAGTGATGTCTTTATTGCCTGAATTTAGTATCATATTTAAGTTGGAAAAGACCTTTAAAACCATTGAGTCCTATCACTAACCCAGCATTACCAAGTCCACCACTAAACCACACCGCTAAGTGCCACATCTACACGTCTTTTAAACACCTGCAGGGATGGTGATTCCACCACTTCCCTGGGCAACCTGGGTGGCTGCATCTTTCAACCAGCGCTCTGTCTGGGCAGCTGTGTCAGTCCTGGTGGGTGCAGAGCTTGGAGAGCTCCAGCGCATATTTAAGGGCTCATCCAAATGCGAAAATGTTAAACAACAGTCAAGTCCAATGGAGTCTTTTAGAAAGATCATACATACGCCCTCTGGACTCTTGATAGTACTCACTGTACACCCTGCAAGTCAAACTGGCTTTTGCTTGACTTGATGGGTTTAAGACTCAGTTCAAGGACAGAAGATCCTATAAAACCAAGTATATCACATACCACCTGGGTAAGCTCCACATTATTTATTCACTATGGAGTTAGGAAACCCAGCTTTACGCAAATCTTCTCTGCAAGCTGAACTCAGAAGGCTCTTCCAAGCTACAGACTGGTGTGAAAGCCCTGATGTGACTTTGTATGGAGATTTCTACCCTGTACTGGGTTTAGGGGAACATTCACCTTTAAGCTGAGCCTATATAAAGCCAGACACAAAGAAAAGCCAAGATGGACTGCAACAGAGAAGACAAGCGTCAAAACTTATCATGTCCTGGGGACAAATGAGTCAAAGCTAAGATTAATAACCTAACAAAAACCAACTTGCAGTAGATTCTTAGCTCCCAAACTTTTGGGGCTGAAACTTTTTTGTTGAGTGCCATCCATCCATTTTCTCTAATTATTAGCTGAAAAAAATAATGAAGGACACATAAAACAGGCCATCTAACTTGGATGTACGGAATAGCTGTGGACACCTATACTAACTGTAAGTTATATAAACCTATAAACTAAGACATGGAAGCACTAAAACATAAACTCTAACACCTATCAACTAACACATCCCCCAACAACAGGACTGAGTGATAGATCTCTTAAAAAGCCCTCATACAGCCAAAGGGCTGGAGTTTGTGTCACCTAAGAGTGACGGGAGGTGAACAGAGCCCTGCAGAGCTAATAGAAACCTAAACTGCATCCAAAGCTTTATCACTGGATGCATCGAAAGAGCTGAGCAGCCAAGGGGCTGGGTCTAAAACAACAGCACTGCAATTACTGATAGATGTGCTGAGGGTAACATGAGGAATTAGCTCCACGTCCCAGACGTGTGCACCAAGACTGTGATGAGAGGCAAGGGAGATGTTTGCCTTCCACCCGGGAAAGAGGACACAGCACTAGAACAGACTTAACCCTCTAACCAGTCATTTCATGTAAGGCACGGATAATTGTAATGAATTTCTGTATGCCTGGGGAGGTAAAACTCCTGAAAGCTACATTAGAAGCAGGAAGAGAAATGCATCACATAAATCTATCGTCATGTAACAGAAAGACTAAGAATTTGCTAGTTTTGGCAGAGCAAGAGTGCCTGGATGGAATTAAAATATTTGAGATCAGCCTGATTAAAGGAACCAAGCAGCCGTTTTCAGAGGATGCAGAGAAACCCCTAACTAGGAAAACCATTATTTCCTCTAACAGAAAACAGCTGTTCGGTAGCAACAGTACAGGAAGATAAATCTAATAGGAAGACAGGCCCATCTGGACTCCCAGGTCTCCTACAGATCTGCAGATGGTGTGAATTAACATAGATTCAACAGACTTGTATACAACCAAATGACATCGGATGATGATCGGTTCAGAGCCTTCAGCCAGTTTCAGTTACAAAGAATTATTCATTTTTTTTAGGACCCTGATGTAAAGAACCACTGAAGATACATGAGAACACAATTAACCAAAGGTACTACAAAATGCTGGGCAAGCCACCCGAAAGCTTTTGGAGAAGCTGAAGTGGTGCAAAGCCTGTTCTGAAAAGTAGATCCACAAAATACTGATACAGAGAGCAAACAGCAGCTGCTTAAATATGAAGTCTTAGGGCAGGATAACTAAGCCGGCTGAAGAAAACTG
>JAVSBS010029549.1:16432-32415 GCA_033124195.1 Coracias cyanogaster
CAAAGTGTTCTGGGGATTCTTTTTGTGCTGCATTAAAACAAACTGCAGGATCTCTGAACAGCAGTAAAACTGTTTCTGTGCAAGGACAGACAGATGATACCATCAGACCACTCTCTGAAAGCTTGTTAGAAGCACAGATCAAGACACGTGGAGGAAAGAAAAATAGATGAAAATAGGCTATCACTGGAAAAAAAACAAAACAAAACAATCTCAAGTTTGGTCCTGTTCAGAAGAGGATCTGGACTTTGTAAAGGCACTTAATCAGTGCACGTACCAGCTGACAGTATTTCTCAAGTCTGAGCTGCATGCTTATTCATTTGCTACCTAACTTAGAGGTAGTGCTGCTCCTCCCTCAAAATATGGTTCATTGCTCACAAAAAATGAAGTGCCTCCAGCTTCATATCACCAGCAAAATGGTTACCTGTGTTAATATTTTAAGAGCGTTAAGTAAACGGTGGTCGTGATGCATTGGTCACTGGAAGAAAACAAACCAAAACGAAAGAAAAAAACCCTACTAAACAAAAACAACCAAAAAAACCCCAACCAAAGCAAACAAACAAACCCCAAAGAATGATTACTGATCTCAGGACTGGCAGATGAGTTTCTCATAGACTTGTTCAATTGAAGATGCTGATGCAGGCATTTCCCATTGAAGAATAAAGAATGCACCCATGTTTTAAAAACTGCACGTATCATAACTAAGTTACTACTTCCAGTGCTTGGCAAATTCTCCTCAGACCCTTGCCCAGATTTTAATGGCTGATGTAAAACTGGCACTAACTTCTGGGAAGTATGATGCACCCTGGATTGCAAAGAACTTGATTCTGGCTGAGTATGTACGACGGAGGGTTAGAAGTCAGAAACATGAATGTGTGTAGTCACCTCAAATTCCACCATCGCTTTCTTCATGCTCTCCACATCAAAGATCATCTTAATAAGGTCCTGGATTGGCTTAGCAAGTTTTGATTTCGTCCCAGCACCTACTGTCAGTTTCTTGACAGCTTCTTCATCCTGAAAGGTAAAAATAGTGTCAGAATTAGCAAAATCACAAAAGATTAAAGTAACAGGCTGGCTGCCATGGTAACAACTCAAAACCAATTTCATGTGTGCATACTCTGACTAGCCTGAAGTTCATGGAGAGCGTGGGACATTGCTCTGACATTCTGGAACAAAGTGTGTTTAAAAATCCACCTATTCAGTAATTTGGCAGATGTTACTTCAAGAGGTGGCACTGTAAAATGTAAGTAGAATTAAGGGAACAGAACTCTCTACGCACCTCTACTTCACCTCAAGTGACACTACTAATTACTTTTTCCACAAACTTTCTGCTGCATAGAGACCCCAATATGAAAAAATGACTGTTTACTTTGTTGCTTTTGTGACAAAATAAAGATGTAATAATTAGTTTCACTAAGTTTTTATTATCAACAACTGTCATAGACGAGTACAGGAATCATCAATTAGCCATAATGCCATCTAGATGCTTTCAAGGATAGAGTGTTGCACCAATAAAGCACCTGCCAGATGCTTCAGAATATCTCTGTGCGTTGCAGTGTAACAGACACCTTGCCGCTGCAATATTCAAATTTCCAGAAATAAAGCTACGCATTGAGTACTTCACACTGAAAGATGACATCCAGTAATCTGGCCACATAAAAAATGCAAAGGCTTGAAAATATGTTCCCTGGTATCTTCATAGCTATTAACAGCATTCAACTATTTCATCTGAAAATAGTTTTAAGTTATTAGCATGCCTTTAAATAAATGCACAAATCCTCGCTGGGCAGAAGGAAGAGAATTCCTATTTAGCTTAGCTGTTTTAATAGCCAAATCTTACTGGCAATGAATAATTTGTCTTTCTCAGCCTGCTCAATACGTGCACTAAGCAGAATGCTGCATAGGAGTTGCTTCAGCATTTGGGAGGATTTTGGATGCAGAAGACAGATGACAAGTATCTCTTTTAAATAAAATAAAATGGTGTTTTCAGACNNNNTTATGTAAATATATATTTGGTAATAAATTTATTAAACACCCATCGGTCTCTGTAATTGTCTACGGGTCTGGAGAAGGTAGTATCTTGTTTTGCCCTCGATCCTCTCCCCTTTTGGGAGGCGGCACGGACGCTTGCGCCCGGACCGCGACACACAGAGAAGATGCAATAGTTGCACCTGCACTTCATTCCTCAGGTTTGTTAAGTGTAAGTGATCCAACAGTGAGCACTGAACAGCACAGCTGTAGCAAAGCTGCTGAGCAATGCTCCGTCTGCTACAGGGACATTTCAGAGTTACCTGGCCGTAATCTATTTCCAGCGGGTAGAATTTTTTGGGATATTTAGTGAAGTTCTTTGAATGCCAAGAATTGCCAGTTTTCTCTTCATACAAATTCAGGAAGTGTTCAACCGCATCTTCTTTTGATGGCATCTGCTCCAGCTTGTTACTCCCGATTACAGTGCCCACGCGACCCCAAGATCTGAAAACCCAGTATCTAGAGAAGTGAAACGTGAGAGAAGAACAGACATATGATACTCTGGCTCCAGATCTCCACCCAAATAAAACTGACCCTGTAGCAACCACTGACTATATGTAAATCAACTGTTTTCATACCATTAACTTTATGGAAGACATTCTTTATCAGTGACTGCAGGAGAGCAACAGAAGAGCCACCACAGAGTGTATGTCCAAGAGCTGGTGTGAAAGAATGCCCCATGTTAACACACCAGACCTACAGCCCTGAGGATAAACACGCACAGGAGGAAGAGACAGACTAATGTCTCTTCAGTCTTAAATGTTTTGCAAATACGAATCTTCATACTATGGGGGTCATAGAATCACTCAGATTGGAAAAGACCTTTAAGATCATCAAGTCCAACCACTAACCTAACTCTACTGCATCCACCACTGAACCCTGTCCCCTGGCCCCACATCTTCAGGTCCTTTAAATGTCACCAGGGATAGCGATTCAACCACCTCTCTGGACAGCCTGGTCCAGTGCCTGACAACCCTTACAGAATGTGTCTGAGGGTGTTGTCCAAATGCTTCTTGAATATTGTCAAGTTTGGTGCCATTACTACTTCCCTGGGGAGTGTGTTCCAGTGCTCCACCACCCTCTGGGTGAAGAACCTCCTCCTAATGTCCAATCTAAACCTCCCCTGGCACATCTTCCTACCAGTCCCTCAGGTCCTATCAGTGGTCAGAGAGAAGAGATCAGTGCCTTCTCCTCCCCACTCCCTAGTGAGATGAGGTCTCCCCTCAGTCTCCTCTTCTCCAGTCTAAACAGACCAAGTGACTTCAGCTGCTCCTCATATGGCCTCCCCCCTAAACCCTTCATCAACTTTGTGGCCCTCCTCTGGACACAGTCCAGCAGCTTTATCTCCTTTTTTGTACTGTGGTGCCCAAAACTGCACAGAGTACTCAAGATGGGGCCACACCACTGCAGAGTAAAGCAGGACAATCACCTCCCTTGACCGGCTAGCAATGCCGTGCTTGATGCACCCCAGGACTTGGTTGGCCCTCCCGGCTGCCAGGGCACACTGTTGGCTCATGTTCAACTTGCCATCAACCAGAACCCCCAAGATCCCTTTCTGCAGGGCTGCTCTCCAGCCTTTGCTCCCCAGAGTGTATGTATATACTATATATATATATTTTACATATATAGGATATAGTCATATATATATATATCCTCTATATCTATCTCTATCTCTATCTCCTATATATAGGATATATAGGACTATAGGATATATAGTCTATATATAGAGAGAGACTCGAAAAAACAAACACAATGCACCTTTAAGCCTCAAGTCCTAAATTCAGATTTTTAGAGAAGCCAGAAGTAACTGATGTATTTGTTTGTATTACTGACAGGTAATACAAAGTATCTGTAATACAAATACAAAGTAATACAAGTATTTGTTTGTATTACTGACACCACCTTGGGTGAGCCTCCCTAGTATTTGCAAGGACAAAATCAACCAACCTTTCCAGTATGTCAGGCACTGAGATCCCTCCATGTACTGAATGACAGATCCAGTCAAAAACCCCACATACAAGAGCCAGCAACAAAAGCTTATTATGAACATGGTAAAGTGCAATAAATCCAAAGCTGAACAGTCATCAGCTCCGCTGGATTTCTGTGCATCCCTTACATGCTTGAGGGGGCAGTTTAATTTTAAAGAACCCTCTCAATTTATCTAGTCAGTAAAGCAACCACAGGATAGCTCTGCCACAGGTCTGACGAGACTGGAAAGCTAAACGCATGATCATCCCCTGACCATTTCTGTGCATTTTGTTAAGCCTCAGGGCACCCAATTCAGGACTACACTGTGGGAGCATAGCCAGAATCCAGTTTTGTTCCCCAAACCCACAGCTCTCTAATTAGAAGACGAGTAATCTGGAGAATATGGGAAAGATTCCCAGCATCACAGACTTCACATGTGGAGTCCTGATGCTAGAATTGATCAAATTCTGTTTCCATAATTTCAAGGGCAGCCAGTCAGAGTACTGTGGCCCTCCCTCGTAGCCAGTTAACACAGACACCTACCACGCATACCTTACTCATCCTAAGATGCAGGAATGAATGCTACCACAAGCAATTCTGCAAACTTAGTCACCTCCCAACTTACAATTTTTGTCAACACCACAAAGAACTGTCTCCACACAGAACATAGATCTCCCCAGGGGTCATTTGTTGCTTTGTGGCTTTTTGTGTTTGTTTTGTTTTTTTTTTTTTGTTTAGATAAACATATCTATCCATACCTCCTCACAAAGACATTTTACTCCTACTTTGCTAGACTCCAAAAATACAGTATTTATTGGAAAAAAGTAAACAAAAGCATTTCTAGTAAAAACTGAACTCACCTGTTCTCTCTGTCATCCTCTAGCAGCTGCAGTTTATAATAGGAATTTGTTCCTTTAACAATATCTACTAGGCCCAGAGTTGCACTGAAAATCTTCCCACCTTTTTCAAAGACATGAGCAGAATCCTCCAAACCTACAAAGAAACAAATTATAATACAGAGGAGGTTACCATTTCAGATCTCCTTCCTACACATGCGCTCACCCAAACATTTTATGAAATACTGTGAATCTTAACAAAAATGCCACAAAAACGGTGACAATGTGCTTGTTCAAAGCTACCTGAAGCAAGTTTTCTTTTCAATAAGTTGTGAGCACACACCTTTAGGTACACTAGAGTGAACCTCGATCCTAAGTAGAAAAAAAAAGAAATTGTAACTTCTGACAAAAGACCATCTAAGATCTAGTATTAAATGGTGCATGACTGACTGGAGCAATCCTCAAGAGAGCTAACAGCTCTGCAGGAGTCCTTAGAAAATGGACTGAAAAAACAAAGGCTGGCCTTGGATGCAGCATGAATTCTCAGAATGAAGTCTGTGCACCATAGGTTTGGAGAGTAGCAGCAGCTGACCCCCGAAGAGTCTAGGGGCAGATGCTCATGCCTGACCTGTGGCTTCTGCTGCCTAGGCCTCTATTTGCCCCACTGACAGATGCTCCTGAAGCTGAAGAAGGTGCACATCTTAGTTGAAGTGGCACTAGAAAACCCTGAAATATGCAGCTTTGGACATTCATCAATATCCTTTCTTTGACAGCAAGAAAAAAAAGTTTAAAATGCACATTCCTTTTATAGAATCCTTATCCTTTCACTGAAAACCATTTTGCAAGTGATCAGGCATCCTGAAGTCTGTGTGGTGCAATGCAGCCGTTGTTATCACTCACCAGAATCAGGATCTACTGCCGCTCCACCCTTAACAGTTAGCTTCATTTTCTTTTCCGACTTGCTAGGTCCTGCATCGAAAAGAGAGTTAATTTCTTCCCTAGGCAGGCAATACAGTCTGACTTGAGTCAACATTTAAATTCTCAGTTTGCATTATTATCACCCTAAGGAGACTTGAAATCAGATTCTGGTGTATGGGTACAATGGTTTCAATGGCTTTTTAACCTGGCTTCAGCAGCCAATTCACAGCCCCCATCCTCCCAATTAAATGAAAAATAGACCTCACAGATTCTGTCTCCTTCCTTCTGGCCCCATGGGGTGGTCCTTATCATTTTTTCACCTGTACAGCAGATAAGTCACATTTGTGGTTGTGTTTCAGTAGGATTTAAAACCTCAGAGGGCGTGGGGGATGTAAACACCTGCAGGTCCCCTGGAGATGCTACTGCTGTGAGATAGTCTGACCATAACATACCCAATTGTATGACACAAACCTATGTTTGGAGGGCAAGAAAAATAGCAAGTTCTGAAGCTAAGTAAGCAGAATTAAACAGGTTTGTTCACTGTCCAGTATTAATAATGCAAGCTCTCTATGGCATTGGTGGAGAATGTCACTTGTGTTAGATATTTTTCCTCCTCCACTGAAAAAAATACTATGTTCTAAACCAAGTAGAACAAAGACCCATTGCTCTGGACCCCAGTATTTTCTCACTTGCTAACACCCCTTGGGGAACCCAGTAGTGTCTGTCATATCTTGGTGCCCCAGTACCTCCTTGGAGCTGCAACAGTGGCAGAGAAGCTGACATCTTATGAGGAAGAGACTAGATGCGTGTTAGGGAGCTTAGGCACATATAGCACAGGAGACCTCTGACACAAAACTGAAGTAGGGGAAACAAGAGCCAGCTCAGGAGACAGCTTCATGTTTGCTGAAACTTAGTCTTGCCCTGAGGTCTCATTATTTAAATTTATTATACAAAAAAGGAGCAGATAAGGAAAGGGAAAGGATAGTCTGTATCGAAGTCTGCTTTGTGCATGCACATCATTGAACAGGCCTGCAAAGAAACAACTGCTTTGTTCTTCACCTTGTTCTTCTTTGACCTTCCCAGCACTCTTCATACTTGGGGGCTTGCTGCACTTCCCATCTACGGCCATTTCCTCATGCTCCATTTTCACCTCCGCACCCCAAGGTGAAAGCGCATGGAGAGACACAAGCTCCTGAAAGTCCTTGCTAGAGGATTTCACATCCTGAAGAAACTCCTCTGAGACCACACGGACTCTGGCCTCCTTCACTTCTTCCATCTTCTTGCTCATTTTCTCCACATCCTCTGCAGAGGCAGGGTGGGAATCAGAGAAGAAAAAGCATCAGTGAGGTTTGCAACTTCAGCTCCTCCCTCTGGCCATGACTCAGGGCTCTCTAACACTTTGTGGAAACACAAATCCACCACATTTTGGATTCACCATGTTTTTTGGAGAGCAAAATCCCATTGGCTCAAAGCTGCAGCTGGGGCTGGAGAAGGGACACTCCTGTTTCACCTGGCTGGTGCAGCTCTCCCCTTCCCAGAGCTAGGCTGGGGAGCAGATCTCCTACCTCAGCAGCCAGTTTGTACCTCGACTCCAACAGGGAGTAAGAGCAGACCCTAAGTTGCCAGCAGAGAAAACGAGTTCCCTCAGGCACCCACAGTCAGCTCCGCAGCTTCTCCAAGGCAAGCATGGACACAGCCCCCAGCACCCATCATTCCAAGAAGGGTGGCTTGCACACCACCATGGTCTGCATGCAGGCCCAAGATCCAGAAGCTGCAGACTCATCAGAGCCTTAACAGCACAACCCACATGGTTAACATGCTAGGTAAGTAAAACAAACAGCACACATCTGTCTTTACTTTTCCAAGCACAGTAAGGCCATGTGTGCACAGAAAACACTCCCCCTAATCCAAACACTGATCCCCAGACAGCTCAGAGGACACGTGCCCTCTGTAATCTGCTCAGCTGTTACCAGTGCTAGGGAGTAACCAAGTCACAGTCGCTTACTCTGTGTGCTGATGCACAGGGTGGCCTTGTTAGCTGTTGTCGTCATCTTTCCTCCCAGGTCCTCCACAATGCTCTTCACCTCCTCCTTGTTCTTCGACAGCTTTCCAATAACCAGGATCTTCATATTGGTCAGTGGTTTGTCTAGAGGTTCAGAAATGACACAGCATGTCAGCCACAGGCACAGAGCCCCCCAGACAAATAACAATCACTGCGGGACAGTATCCCCCACACTCAGTACAATCAGCTCAGCTGGCAGGGAGACAAGAGTCAAGCAGGTCTGACCTGCGCCAAGCAAGTGGGAGGAAGCTCCACTTCACCTTGGAAAGGCAACAAAGCTCAGCACCCGCCAACAAACAGCAGGGACGGAAGATGGAGATGTAGACACATTATTTGCCTGCCTTTTTTTTTTTTTAATGGAAAAATAAAATATAATAACAATAATAATAAAAATCAGTCTGCTTCAGCACTATGTTACTGGAGACCATGTTCTGCTTCCCTGGACAGCATGGTAGAAATTCACTGTAACACAAAAGCTCCTGCCTCTCCAAAAAGATATTAGTTTGAGAGGCTAGAGAAAGAGGATTGTCTCTCAAGCAACAGTGTTTCTACACTACAGTACATTCGAGTCTTGACCTTATAGACAGTACAAGGTTGCATCATCCAAACCCCTTAAATCAGAAGCAAACTAGTAATCCTCTGAGCCTCCAGCACATCGTTGTGTTAACACTTTGCAATGCAGGTGAGTCCAACACATCGTGCTAACACTTTGCCATGTCCTGGACCCACCTGCATGGCAAGTGTCTAAGAGCATGTCTGCACTGCTGAAGATAAACGCTATTAACTCTGGCTGACCCAGCTGAGGGTTTTGTTTCCTCTTCTTCCTCCTACTCAGATTAGGTAGGTTGCTAAAAAACCTAAAGTAACCCAGCTTTAATTCTGGTCAATGTTTTCAGATTACTTTCAGGGCACACTGGGGCTAGAATCAACTTGTCAATCAGAACCAAGACCTGGGCAACTTTGTCTTCATTGCTAAAATAACATGATCTGGCTAAAATTAGCTGTGGAGAATTACTCCCACTCTTTTCACCAAGTAACAATATTCCCCTGCTCCCAAAACTATGTCCACGGCTAAAAAGACTGAATAAGAAGCCAGCAGAGCCCTTAGTGGACAGGCTGTTATCACCAAAGCTGTAACTCATGCCAAAAGCCTTCAGGGGATTTCTGGATCCCAGCTTTTTGCCATTTGTGGGCTAGAGGCAGCATATCTGTTTAGCATAAGGAGAGTCAGTGATTGGTAAAGCCGAATCCCAATGGAGGATTTAAAAAACAGAACCAAAAAAACCTCTTGTCCTCAAAACCTAACATGTTGTGGAATATGGTGGCATTATGGAGGTCCCTGGATGCTCCTCAAGAAACTAAATAATGTTATTTCACAGCAGGTCTCCCCCGGGACACATTTTACAACATCAGCCTTTACATTTCTGATTCATTGCAAACACATCATTTGCTCACCATAAAAAAAATACCCAAAAATGATTTGCTGGAAAACAACTGGGACTGCAAGCCCATGTCCCCAGGCAACCCACCATACCAGGGTCTGTCTGCACTAGGAAGATGAAGCACATGAGACTGCTATGCTCTTTTTAACCAGAAGAGCTCTGCCTGCTTGGGGGCAGGAGAACAGTGTGCACGTTCAGGGTGGCATGTTTGGGTGGCTGAGGAATGGCGTTATGCACTATCCTGAACTCCACTGACCCATGCCCAGCCAGCTGCTAACCTCTGGGTGCGGACACGGTCTCGGTCACAGGAGCAGATGCAGAGGGAGGAGGCACAGAGTTCACAGTCGCAGCATCTGGAGGGAATACCCTGTCCTGCTTCTTACACTTAAATTTCTTCAGGTAAGGAATTTCTCGAAACTCCTGTGGGATAGAAACGTAAGTAGAGTTTAAAAACAAAAAAACGATTATAACATTTATGTAGAGCACTGGCCAGATGCTGGTATTTACTGCAGGTCTTGGAAAGGATTTCCATATTAAGGCAGGCAAATACCTACTTCACTGACTGGGAAATCAAAGCTAGAATGGTGTAAATCATGGGTTTCAAATCAAATTAGCAACATATTTTTTCCAGTAACATTAAACTGAAAGACATGCTTCATTTATGTATTAGCTGCCTGCCCCTGGGAGGGATGTAGCTGTGACAGGACTTCCACGCTCACAGGTGCCCAGCACTGCAGCACACTGCTCTGTGTCATCCAACACTTCCTGCTGCTTTTTCAGTCTCCTCACAAGAGGTAACACCAAATCGAGAACTGTGCTTCAGATCATCAAGTTTGCAGTGAACACCCACCTTTGGGATCACCCAGTCCTTCCTGTTGGGAATCTGCGTTTTAGCAACACACTTCGTCCAGGCGGTGATATCCCCCGTACAGTAATACGCGTCACTCTTGAACACAAACTGCCCCTTACACTCCTCGCAGGGAAGCAGAGCTCCAAATGCCATCCCATCTGCTACTCGGTCCAAAATCTAAAGCAACAAAGAATACAAAACAGGTCACGGCAGAAGGAGGCTGGGAGCCCACGCGCTAAATTACACTGGGCTGCGCAAGAAAATAATGGTCAGGCTGCTGGCACACAGATGTAGACACTTCCAGCGCTTGTCACACACACGTTGCACATAAACCAAGACTCTTACCAGCACTGATTGATTTATGACACCTTAAAGATATGCCACAAACGTTCCCTGGTCACATCGTATCTGCTCACACCCATGGCTCGCAGTTTCTCCTGTTTGGATTTGGCATTCAGGAGAGCGTATCTACCACTCAGCACCTGACCAGGCAGCCATGACATAACAGGCGAGGAGACAAGCTGCTTCATCTGAGCACAGGAGTAGGTAGGTGGGCATGTGGGCTCAGACAAGTCCTGGTTTTCCTGCCTAGAGAGTATTTCTTGACTATTTTGAGTCTAGATGCTTCCCACATCCCAGCCTGTGCTCCTCACAAAGAGGCTTAATAAACACAAATACTTAAAGTCACGCGTGGCTCTGAAAGAGAGAAGATTTTCACAAGTTACACAGACTGAAAAGTGACTGTTTTTAGAAAAGATACTGGGAAAGAATTTGTGCAGTTTTTGCTTATTTTTCCATAATTTAAGAGTTGAGGGAGGCAATAAAGTGCCGTAACTAACCTGCTCTTGAAGAGCCAGCAACTAACAAAACCATTGACCAGTTTGGGCATAGCAGAATAAAGGCATGTCACTGAGACTAAGGCACTGAATTCAGCATCACACACCACCACGCAGCCCTTCACAAGCAAGCTGAATAGCAACGTCAGAGTCCTCGGACAAAGAGGTTGGGCTTTGCACAGAATTTCTTTCTGAAGTGTTGTGTTAGGAACATGCTTCGGATTTGTGGACCTTGCAGCAATTTGATATGGGTCAGCTTCACTGATTCGAAGACTCAGCACACACGCAAAGCAACTACAGACCAACTCACGGCATTCTCCCCTGAAGGAACTTCCTGCTTGTTGGCGATCAGCAGCTCTTTCAGGTCATTAGTGGAGCAGACCTTCCTCAGTTCATCCTTGATGCCCCAGATCAGCTCTGTCTGCTCCTGTTGACAAAACACAGCATCTCAGCTACTTGCAATCAATTGCTCTCTAAGAACACTCCTGAAACTGTAGTACATGGACAAGGTTTTAGCAAGCCCATGGTTTAAAGCCTATGTTAAACACAGACTGTGAGAGCAAGACACCAAGAATCTGTAGCTTTACCAAAAGAGAGTCATATATTTTACCCAAAAACCTAGAACAGGTCTTTAAAGCCACACACTTCCAATTTTAATATGAATATATGAGCACACCACAGCTTCAGCAAATACTCTCCTCTCAAGATTACATGTGGAAGGACACCTCTATGGGATTCTGTATAAACCAAAGCTTCTCCATCACGTACATGTGAAGAAAGGCCATGGAGTAACCTTTACAGCACTGTGCCACATGAGAAAGTACAAGTGATACTAACAAGACAGCTAGCCTTTAGGTAGAGTGGAACTCAAGTTTCTGTCACACTTCTACCCTTAGCAAGCTCTCCATGAGGGTGACGGAGCACTGGAACAGGCTGCCCAGAGAGATTGCAGAGTCTCCTTCTCTGGAGACTTTCAAAACCCACCTGGAAACATTCCTGTGTGGCCTGCTCTAGGTGAACCTGCTTTGGCAGTGGGGTTGGACTAGACGATCTCCAGAAGTCCCTTCCAACCCCTACCATTCTATGATTCTGTGATTGTTGATACCATTTGCGAGTATCACCTAACGAGCTGACACTGACAACAGCGGGGATGGGGCTGCATTTGAGCCTTGCATTAAAACAAAAATCAGAAGTGCTGATTGGCACCGGTTTTCTTCTAAGCCACCTAAGTGTAAGAGGAACTTCTACCAGATGAGTCATCTGCAGCAGTGCAGAGGGAACTGCACATTCTTTTGGGCCTTTCTACAAAGATGAAAGGGTTAGACAGCAAAGCAGCATCCTGAAGTATCTCAGATAGTTTGTGCATGTTATTCACTGGCTACAGTAAAAAATGCAGTCTATGCTGGAAGAACTGGTTAATGTGTTAAATGGTTTAATTTTCAGTGTTAATGATTGTGCTTGACGAAATGCTGTTAAACACAAAGAAGTGAACCAGTGAACCCAAAGTTACCCTCGATCCACCAATTGCCTTGATCTGTCCTAAACATCTGCACTGCAGCAGCAAAACCTTGATAACATCTCAGCTAAGTTTTGTTGAAAATTAAAATATTGCCACACAGCAAAAAAGAAAATTTTTGTTCAAAGGCAGACACATGATTTTTCTCCAGCTCCATTAAGACTTCAATTGCAGCAAGAGCAGTTTGGTTTTTTTTTTTCTTGGAAAGTACTGATGCCAAACTTGCAATATATATAAAATTCCTAAAGCTCTATTGGGAATTCTTCCCATGATACTCTAGAAGTGAAAGGTAGAAAGCTGTGATCTATCCCACTTTGTACCCAAGAATCGAACACAGATCCCCGGAGGGTGGAAAAGATATGATTTCTCATTAATCTAGTTCCACACTTTACCTCTGTTGAATTTTTACAATGTGCTATTTATTGTTTTCTAAGCTCTCCTGCAACAGTGCTCAGGCTCAGAGCTTCAGCCACCACAACCAGATGCTACAGGAAGGATCACAGAACCAGCCTCCCTCAGAGAGAAGGCATTTAACCTAATCTATCTAAATCCAATAAGCACAAGTCCTAGAGAACTTCTTTCCTGTCTTTCAGGAGAAAGCGGCAGGGTGAATTGCCATCAGCAAAGCCTTAGAGAGAGGGCATCTCCTGTGCCAGGACACAGGACTGGCTGTGCTGCAGCTCTGCTTCGTCTGGGTACAGCCCCTCTCTAGGTGCCACAGCTCTTCAGTTAATGCTTGACACGGCGCTCCTCTCATAAAGCAGTTTTTAGGATGTGATCAGCTAAAACTCACCTTCAGCTGTTTCTCCTGCTTTGATTCTTTCTCTTTTTCTTTTTTCTGTTTCTTTTTTGCAGTTACATTTCCATCTACCTCTTCTCCTTTTCTCTTTCTAATAAAGAAAAACAAAAGAAAACACACACATATGAAAGGAAGTTATATAAATGCCTGTCCAGCAGTTACCAGAGCTCAGTTTACTGACTGCCAGGATCTGCAGAGGCTTGAATAGCCTCAGTTTTGGCAGACAAGCCCATTTTTCAAATTCCTCAGTGCTGGATTGTAGACATGTACTTGGCTCAGACACGTGAGCCACCTCAATCAGGTCAGGTACACTTAGAGCTTTTCCACGGGGTAACTGGATGGTCTGGCAGGAAAGCACAGGAATTGCTGCAACATTTTCAGGAGTATTCATCTACATTTTTATTAGTTACACCAAATCACACCTAAGAATTGCTGAATATATGCGTACCTCTCCAAATCTGAGGAGGTGCAGCAACACAGGTTAAAAAGACTATAGTGTCTTTCAGCTGAATCAACAGCTTGATTTTTCAGCTTAGACAGTCCATACTGAAATAAAAAGACAGCAAAAATGGCAACTTTAATAACCCAACACACTGGGAAACTAGATCTAGTTTCTCTTCAGAGCGGATTAAGTCAGGTCTCTGAAATCAGACAGGAGGAAGCTTCCACTGGCAAAGTGCTCCCAGGCTGACAGTGGTTTTGTGATGTACTACTGTGCAGTTGTGTGTGAGGAGATTTATTGTTATTAGCTGGGGCCTTAGAGCTGTGCCGGGAGAAGTTACAGAATATGCTGCTCAAGAAAGATTGGAAAGAAGAGGAAGCCAAATGCAAACCGGGGGATTTTGCCAGACTTCAGAATGACAAGAGACCTCAGAGGAAGATCATTTATGTTTCCAGAGTCATGTCACCCCCTTGGTCTGCCTGGCTTCAAAATACATCAATATCAATCAATCAAATCAGTGTGTGCTCTGCTCCTGAGGAAATAAACTGAAATTCTGCCCCACTTGAGGCAAGATAGGCCTGCAACTTGAGGCAAAGCATGAACACAGCTTGGATCTTGCACTTCATTTAGAGAGAGCTGCTACTATTTTGAAACATCAGCCAGGTTTCTTTTTAAGAAAGCAGCTGTCTTAACTTTATAAGCTGTGGCTGATGGTTAAGCCATAAAGTTGACATTCACAATTGCTCTCCCACTTACAATTCTAAACACTTCACTTTCTAGTATTTTGCCACTGTTAAGACTAACCCTGTGTGACAGCTATGAAGCTGCAGGCAGATGTCAAAGGGTACTCCTCTCCCAAAGACACACGCGTGACAGACCTGCAAGTTCCAGTAACGGTCTTGGCTTTAAAATTGAGCCAAGTTTTCATTTTATTTGCAGTGATCACCACTAGCACCTCCACCCAAACCGTGATTCAGAGCACTCTGCATGTCTTTAAGGGGCTGGTTTTGCAGAAAAGCTCATCTTTCATCTGTCCCCCTGCAAGGTCCCATCAGTCCACCTGGGGCTATGCTGTAAGGTGCCACACTGTGCCACCAGCAATTGCTTGCATTTCTTGAGGAAAACTCCATGTTGTGTTCTAAATCAGGCAAGCAAGAACCATCATGGCAGGACTGGATACAGCACACACAGCACTGTGCCTTCAGAAGTCCCCAGGCCAAGCAAGTCCCCTTTTCCCAGCTGCAGGCCCTGCAAGGAACAAGACCAAAGCATCCACTGGGCCCTGCCACAAGGATGACTTCTGCAAGTTTTAAGTCACAGGTACACAATGTAATCTGGGGAAAACATACCAGCTTGAGTGCAATGTGCTCTGCTGCACCTTCCCAAGCCAGAGGGCTTAATAACGTAAGTATTTAGGATGGGTGCCCAAATGCTGTGTATCTGCGGTGCCTCTCCCTCGGCAGGCTGGCATCCGGCTGCCCCCAGTGAGCCAGCACTCACTCCTATGCCGTAACTCATCTCCCAGTATCCTGAAGGAGGAAAGTCAGCACACCAACTGCTGGAGGGCGATCACTCAGCTAAGAGGGCCCGTGACCCAAGGAAAGCATCCCAATTCCAGCAGAGACTCACGCTTTTGGCATCTTCTCCTCAGAGTCAAAGGGGCAGCAGAGTACTCTCCTGGACAGAGCGATTACTGTACCTGTTCCAGCCACTTGAACAAACCTCAGAGCAGAAGGGATCATCCTGACTGCAGAGAGGCATAAAGCTGTCAGTCACCACCCTCTCTTCTGTCCCTGGCCATGCCCAAGGCTTAAAGCAAACACTAATCATCATTTTAGAGTCTGGAGAAAGGAACTGCAAAGCCAAACTCATCTTACATCTCCCCAGAACAGCAGATTTTAGCACAGTTGACAAAGTACGCTCACTGACACACACATTGATTTTATCTTCCATTCTTGGGACCAAACTGAGTGTGTTGCTAACAGCTGGGTGCTACTGTGCATGCCCTTTCTCCTGCTGGAGAAGGGACAGTCTTCCCACATTCAGCAGGTACAGCCCAACAGCTTGCATAGATGGACTGGTACTTTCCAGCCAACACAAACCACTTCTCAACTTCATGAAGGATACACAACTACAAGATTTATTCCAACTTTCAAGAACGTGAGGAGGGAGGTGAACTGTCCCAGTCTAGCCTGGCCCTTTCACAGAATCGCAGAATTATTGAGGCTGGAATAGACCTCCAAGATCATCAAGTCCAGCCTATGACCCAACACCACGACATCAGCTAGA
>JAVSBS010029551.1:0-11309 GCA_033124195.1 Coracias cyanogaster
GGGAAAAGGAAAATACAGAAGCCTGAAAACAAAAATGTCAGGAAATTTTTATAAAAACAAAATAAATAACAAAAAAAGGGTATTAAAAATATTTCCTCATTTCTCTACATTCATTCAGTCCTGCAATCTGTGTTGGCTATATTACTGATATACAGAGAAGGATTTTAAGTAAGCACATGTGTTTTTATACTTTTATCTCACTTTCAGAAGCAAAAATACATTTTTCTTCTCTATGCTTTGATTTCCACAATAGCTGTTCTTTGAAAAAAAATGGATCAATATGAAATAATCACTAAAACCCCTCTGTACCTGAAAGACTTGCTCTCCCTCACTCTCTGTACCGACCTGTTAGGTGCTGAAATAATCATGTTTACTGGAAACCCAGCTCCTTTATAATCAAAGGGAGTTTTCCCACAGGCTTTGCCAAGTCCAAGATTCCACCTTATAAATTAAGTCAAATATTTATGAAAGTTTTGAAATTTCTACTCTTCCACATGCTTTTGTGATCCTGAAAAGTCACAAAGCAGGAATTCAGCTCTCTTTATTAGAAAGAACCTGTATCTATTTTCTTTTACAAAATGCCAGATACATCTGAATTTTTTTTTAGGTCAGCTGCTTCTGACTGCTACTGTCTCCTGTTGTGTTATACTTTTCTTCAAAACATTTCCTAGTGAATAACTTAAATATTGGAATATCAGTTTGATGTGAATTTTATATTTTTAAGACATGCTTTCTATAATATTTGTGTTCATCAAAACAACAATGCTCCATTGCAGGGGATCCCTCATTACTATGCTCACAAACTAATGCTGAAAAAATGTATTAAAGATTTATTCCAGGGCTGATACATCCAGTTGGGAGTCTGGAGAAACAAAATTTATCCTGCTGTGAGACATAAAGCAGGGCAACTTAGACTGGTTGTCCACCCAGCTTGCCTGAACTTTTTGACTAATTGTGCTGCTGTAGGTGCATTTCCTATATTCACAGATGATGCAAAATCAGGAAAAATAAATACTTCAGACTTCTATATAGTGATAGGCCTGACTCTTTAAATTATACACTTTCCCATGCCACTTTGCCCCCACTTACTATTCTAGTCTATCTCAGACTGTAGCAAAAAAAACACTTTCTAACCAGCCCTTCCCCTCAAAGCTTGTTCACATTTATAAGCAGGTATAAAAATTATTTAAGTTATTTTCAGATTTCCCTCAGTATCTGTGTAAAATGACCACTAACATGTACCAGATCCTTATTTCTCCTTCCAATACTTCTATTCAATAAAATGCAATGTAATGTAATGTAAAAGCAGGAATTTGTTAACTATATCAAAATTATGCTTCTAAAGAGGATACCTGAGTGTAATGTAGCCTATACGTAATTGTTAAAATATATTAACTCATGTTTCAACTCTGTCAAAATGTCTATTATTATGTAGTCCAACCCAGTAATAGTGGGTTGGATTTTCTCCTACCTCCTTCAGCAGAAATAAGATTTTCATTCATTATACTTTTTGATAAATCTAGGTAGAGTTTTCAAAAGCTGCATTACAACACAATAATTCTTTGTACTTCAAGATCACTTAGAAATTGTCTTACTGGTGTATATATATAATTATATTAGAAGTTTGGTTTTAAGTGCAATACTTGTTAATAAACTAAACATAGGTTTTAATAGGTTTGTCATTCAAAGTTAAATTAAATTTTTGGAAACACTGTCTCTGTGGTACTTGGTGTCACTGATAACAAACCAAAAAGCTACTTTGAGCAAAATGATCCTAGTTTTAATCTAAAATAGAGCTGTCCAGCATGTTCCTGAAGCTATTATCATCAGTTATTTAAAATGCTGATGAATATTTAAAAGGCTGCTGAATTTATGACTCATTGTTCAACAAACTGTTACTTAAACCTTAGTCTTCCCCATTACCAACAGCAATATTAAGACTTTTTTTCTATTCTTTCCTACAGGACTTTAGCTAAGTAATGGAATTACAGCATAACACCATCCTCAATTTTGGCAATGCAGTAGGGAGTCTAGTCTGATTGAGCAGAGGTTTATCCTTTAAACCCCATGTTTCCTATTACCATGTTTTCATTGGCATTAGGCAAAAGGTGCTCCTGGGTAAAACTAATTCAAGCATTTGAGAATTGAATTTTTGTCAGTATTCTGTTTCAGTTTACATTCACTGATAAAATCTAGAGATAGTACTTTCATCTTTTCCAAAATCTTTGGTTAGGTCATCATCACCTTTATTCACTGGAAGCTTAATTTTTAAATGGAGTGAAAGACAGTTTAAAATAATATTGCTGGACAATTTGTATTGTGTGAAGCATTTAAACTTTAATTAAAATTGAGTAACATTTATCGGGAGGAGAGGGGAAACTTATGTCTCCTTTTGTGCATTATATTTTTCAGAAAAAGCTAGATTTGGAAATGATGAATCCATAAGAATTGTTAGCAAGTTAGAAAAGTCTAACAGAACTAATATACCAATAGATTCAGTATAGCAGAGAGAGTGTCTGGCATACAAAATTCAGGGAGACCTTTGTCAACATTATCCTTCTCCCAGCATCTTCTGATATGTTAACATTTCCTTCCCCTTCTCCAAAATTAGCTCAAGAGTCCTTCATAAACCCACTATAAAACCAAAATGTGCCAAAACTCCTAAGAAAAACTCTGCTAAAATCAGGCTTTGCTTTTGAGTGCAGATAACTGTGATGTCAAGCAAACACCTTGAAGAGGACTGGGCAAGGAAGTTCCCATAACTTCCTCTGCAAAACTGTGAACGACTGTTTAGGGGATGAGGTACTTTCTGATTTTTATTTATTGTCCTTAACCTTTGGCAAATTTTTTCTCTGTATATTGGCTGTTAGTTATGTGCCTATTCTGAGACAGCACAGGTGTTACAGTCACTGTAGCTGAGCTACCTTTCTGCAACACTGTGACCACACATTTAATTTCTTGTGATAATTTTGAAGGGAAGCCACCATCAATGCAGAGCAAGCTCATACAGAAACAAGCAAATTACTTTCTTAGTTGTCATAGCTGAAATGGAACGACAGTAGAAAAGGCAATCTTGGGCACTTGGGGAGCAGAAAGACAGCAGTCTCCCAGCTGTTCAGAAATGATGGAGACAATTTAGAAAGAAAAAACACATGGCAGTCTGTCTGCAATGTGAACTGTACTCCAGTTTAGTAGCTTGAACTGGTACCTTAGGAACAATCTGGTCTAGCGGAGGGTCTCCTTGACCCGGGCAGGGGCATTGGAATTAGACGATCTTTAAGGTCCCTTCCAATCCAAATCATTCTATGATTCTATGAATTTAGGAGGCTGGATCAAAGCTGAAATTATTATTCTTTTGAGGAGGAAAAAAAAAATTCATTCAGAATTAAAATCCCATGTTTGAATGGTATAGAACATAATTAAATACTTGAGGCTTTATGTTTAATTGTTTTAAATCGCAAAAGCCTGGCAAGGCAAGTGATGCTTAAGTGGAGAATTAAGATTTTTTTTTTTTCAAGGAGCAGAGCACAAACAACTAACCACACTATGACACGTTGTCTTAAAGATATATTTCTTCACTTGAAATTCAAGGTTTTTTTCAGAGAGATTTTCAGTGGTAAAAAGGCATGTAGTGGTTCTGATCTGCATTGTCTCTTAAATTACATTGAAACTGCTCTCAAGTTTTTTTTTTCTTTAAATCTCTAACAGTGATAATTATAATTCCATTGTAATTTCTATATATTCTGTTTTAATCAAACGATTTTTAAATATTGGGAAAAAAAAAACATTTAAAGGCAAACATCAGAAATAATTATAACAAATATTTTTTCAAATGTGGATCATCTGTACTCTTGTGAGAGGAGTGTGAAGAAAAAAAAAAGTTAACCTAATGATACTTTTCTCAGAAATTACCAGTGAAGAAGGGCTTCCTAAGAGATGATAATATTATAACATAGAGTTGATTTTCAAGCTATCTTTCATTTCTATTCTTCTCCTAGTGTCTATATCACGTCCCATTTATTAGAATGACACTTAAAACTAAACAAGGGTGATTTTCTACAGCTTTTATGCCACAGTAATAAAATACTATGCATATTCCCTCTAATTAATTTCATGTATTGCATACAAATGTAAAAGTTTACTACTGTATTGTCAAGCACCAAAGTCCTGAACAGTAGGAATATTTCTCTTTTAAGTTATTTTTAATCTTGAATCTGTCTGAATTAGCTGGATCCTCAGCCATTACCAACTGCATATAGTATCAGTCAAGATATCAGAGACAGTCTTTACAATACAGTAGTGAAAAAGAGGGGTAAAGATCCTTATTGAGGTCTTTATTACACCTTTATTGGAAAAGAAATAACAAAATATAATCTAGGCTACTCAAATGTAGCTGGCAACTGAAACATTTGAAAGCGATCTTATGAAGAATTTATTTCTAAACATGTTTTCCTACTAATTTTGCTTATCATTCTATTGCAAAGTTTTCAGCTGTGGCCTCATTTACTTTGTTAGAGATCAAAAATCATGTATACTAATGTATTCACATGCAAAAAGGTTATGAAATCTAATCAAGTTCAACTGATTTAAAAATGGGATACAGGAAAGGATGTGATAAAGACTGCCATAAGCAAACTTTCCTTTTATACTTTCAAGCATAGCTTCTCTGTTCTGTCCTCTTCTCCATAACTTAATTTCATTAAGTAGTTCTATTCTGATCCTATATTAAAAATAATGAACAGTTGAAGTTTAGTCTGTGCTAGTGTGAGGGTCTTTCAGTCTGCCATAGGGCAAATTCTGCTCAGTGTCAAGGCAAAGAATGGGCTTATTTTATGCTCCATGAAAAAATCAAAGTTGTTCAGTAGTGACTATCTTTTCCACCCAAATATCCTACTAATTAAAGAACTGAGCTCTACTCTTTTCCTTTAGGACCCTGAACCTCATAAATTCTGGTTCTTTGGGAAAATTAGAGTGGGTTCAAAGTGATCTCAAATTCATTTCTCCCTAATCGGTTAGCTCATTAAGCAACTTTAACCACCTTATGTAACAGCTTTTATGTTAAATAAATTATAATAAGGAATCAATAGTACAGCTAGCCTGATCAGGGAGAGGATCAAAGCTTTATGCACAGATTATTGGCTGAATGTCCTTGGAGTGTGATCTCTATGAAATTAAGGACAGATGATTAATAGCCTACAAAGTGATTTTTATATTACAAGTACACAGATAGGTGACCAGTCTCATGTGCCTACAGGTTTTCGAATAGATGCAAGTACAGGTCAAACTAATTAAATCCTATTCCTTGGCATACTGAAATTTTTAATGAATTTGTAAACAATAGCATAAACAAAACACTTCTGTTTTTTTCTTAAATGAACCTCTTCCTTGATGTTATGTAACCTTTCACATAGTCTTTCATTCACCACTTACATTCTCTCAAGTAAAGTTTCTTACTTTCCCATAGTACATAAAATAAGGCTTCTTTTCTGGGAAATTAAATTATGCTGAGATTGATATTTAATATTTAGTGGATGTTATAAATGCAGATACACCATTTCTTGTGTGTAAGAAGAGGGGGAAAAAGTTAAAGATTTTTATAGAAAAAAGTCACCCAGAACATGAACAATCTTTGCTTAAGTTTCTACTCCAGAGTGTACCTTTCAAAATAACATTATGGGGTTTGGCTTTTATTATCTCAGGGATTTGCAGATAACATCCATTTTGTGTACAAGTGGAAGGACAGTTTATTTTAACTGCTGGCCTAGCTCAACTTACATCCTAAAAGCCAAGAAGGCTTGGTTTGGTTTTACTTTATTTTGTTTGATTTTTTAAATCCTGACTCAGGCATCACCAGTAATAAGGTTTCCGTAACTGGAATTTGGCTTCTAAATGGGTTGATGATATGGGAGGCAGAATAGAATAAGCCATTCTTTTCTTCCATAGCCTTCTTTAAAGTGAATCAATCTATTAAAAGCATTCTTACTAAAAGCAACAGATAGATTCTTAATGCCTACAAGTAAATGTCTTCAGAACGGAAATTATCCTAGAGGGTTCCAAGTAATATTAAAACTTCCCAGCTCCCAGCCTTAGTCACCCTTGCTTCCTTGCACCACTTGATATTATTCCTTTCTGTCCTCAAAATGAGAAAGTATCTTGTGGGAATTGTTTTGGGGTTTTTTTTGCTGTACCCAAGTAATCAAGCTTCAGAAACAAATGAAAACCACAGAACAAGTGGAAACAGAACAGCTCAAGTTCTCTGTAAGTTTATATTTTATTCCTCTTTCACAGCAAACTCTTGTCTCATCACCTGCTATTTTCAATCATCCACTGGGGAAAGGGCACTTCCCCTTCAGACTCTGAGGTGCACTCAGGGACTGGAGCATAACTGTTACTCTGCTTTCCTACTGTTCTAAAAGCTTATGCAGCCTTAGTAAGGCTTATCATAAAAGAGACTTTTTCAATGAGTCCAATTGTTCTCCATCTTTTGCTGATTCAAGCCCATATTCCAAGATCAGTATGCTTAGTCATTCTTCTGTGTGGTTCACAAGTTGGCAGTTTTAACTTTCAAATCAGAAGATTAAGTAATGCTCTCGTAGCTGGGTGCTGTGTCTAGACATCTTGATTTTTGTGTCCTGCACCATCTACGTTTCCCTAAGTTGGTGGTCCCTTATTTAGTTACTGAGCAGCGAAAGTTATGTTTAAAGATGTCTTCTGTTCAAATTCTCTCTCCAAAGACACTTCATTAATAACATATGTACAAAAAGCCTTTGCTGCATGCATGATGCCAGGAAATTAGGCAAGAGATTTTCAAATATTATGATAAAGATGAGGCTTTTTAATAGATCTGAAAACACTGTTTCCAAGTGACTAATCTAGCATGTCCAGATCAGTGCTATTCAACTTTTAAATTATCATCTCTGCCATAATAATAGGCAGCCCTGAGGCTGATTTGCAGTCTTAATTTAACTGTTGTGAAGTTAGTTCACAATAACGAATTAATTATCTGTGGTGGTGTCCCTAAGTTTCAGAGAAAGAGATCCACTCCACAACTGGCATGTACTCAACAGATGTACATAGATTATTACCATGGCTGAGCTGACAGTTAAATAACTTTTATGATGCATATAACCCAGTCAGACCCAGTTGCTGCTGCTCTAAATCCGATCATGCAAAAATGCTTTTATTCTCTCTCTAAACTGAGTTTATGAAGATTCAGCCAGCAGGTGCTAATGGATCTTTTAAAAAGCTCTTAACAATGTCTACCTTGTACAGCAGATTCACACTAGAACTAAAGTTTTTAGACCTCTTACATACATTTACAAAGCATGAAGATATGCTTGTTGTGGTTGGAGACCTTGAAAATTATTTATGTTTTGTTTCTTAGAATTCATTTGTACTGAGTAAATCTGGGCAATACCAGAAAAATGATGTCTAAGTATAATACATACTACTGTGCAAATACTCAGTTTCTGTAGAGAGAGAGAAATGGTCAAGAGATACAAAACTATCTTCTCACACGTATAACTCAGCAAGAAACAAAACTTTGAGTTGTTGTTATTTAGAAATGTAGGCCATAAAAATATTTACCAAATACTGCCACCAGCATAATGTGTTATGTATCAACAATTTTCTTTTCATTTTTATAGCTTCTTCTTTCACTTACCCTCAGTCTCAAAAGTTGTTGCACAAGGGTTTTATACAGTTTCATAAGGGAAATAGAGCACAATAAATATTACAATTTGTTGTGTCCTGAGTTTGAATATCCTCCCCCTAGACCCATGGCAAAATCAAGTCCTGTGTACCTGTGAGATCCCACCTTCCCTTACAGTGCTTTAGCAGTTTGTCACCAACAAGAAGTACTGCTGTGCCATGGTATGTAGCCTTAGATTTCCTTCATGTACCTAGTCCTAGCCCCGGGTGGGTTGAGATCTCTCTGTCTGGCTTACAAGTGTCATACTGATCCACACTGAGAACTGCACATCTAGCCTTCATTTTACTCTTTTCAGTTTCTTTGCCTCAGTGATTTAACATTTTGTGGGGAAATATATGCTTTTATTTACTTCAGGCCTCCCACCATTTAATTATCTTTGTTCTTTTATCATAGAGACAGGATAGGAACTTTTTGTTTGGGTTTTTTTTTAATCTATGCTCTTTTCATCATTCATTATTTTATATACATTTCTGATTTATCTTCTTTCTTTTCAGAAAAAGAAATCTATATTTTCCACAGTCTTAGTAGATTTTTTCCTTTCCCTCAAGCATTCTGATTTTCTCTGATTTCCCTCTATTTCTCCCTTTGTTACAGTGATTAGCAAATTTATTCTGTATTATACAAATTATTTACAAGTATTTGTCAGCCTCTATATTCCCAATTGAAAAGTTTCTTCAATAGTTTTCTGTGTACACACTAAGCCAATTTTTTTTCTGAAACTGCTAGCTGATTTATTAATAATTTATATTTGGAAATTTGTCATTATAGTCCTTGTAAAACTGCCATCAAACAGCTGAAGAGCAGATCTCCTGTATGAATAGATAAAATGTGAATAGATCAAATACATCCTAGGAATAATATTACAGCCAAATGGTAACTTTCAAAGGGACAGACTGCTCAGAGATGGAAACATTTTTTAAAATAAGACTTTGTGACCTAAGTAATTTAAAAGTTTATCAAAAATAAATTCTTAGATTATAAAAAAAAGAATAAATTTCTTCAGCACCTTATTACAATACATTTATTAGCTGTATAAATTCAGTGTGAATTATTTCAGTGCAGAACGAAAGGAACACATTGAACAGTACATACATAAGGGACAAATTTTCAAAGCTAGATGCTTATATTGGACTTTCTAATGTATGGTGGATATCAGGGGCAGGGGGTGGTGATTCAAAAAGTTACAGGGACATCTAAGCCATTTCCAGGGATTTTAGAAAATGTCCAGAAGGTATCTAATGTCTTTCAAGTTCAGAGTGATACCTAAGTCATTTAATCATCTTCAGAAATTTTACCCTTAAAAGAATGGCCTGTTATGCAAAGATGCAGCTGCTTCTACTGAAAGTGAAAACACGGGTTTAGTATTATAATTTTAAACAGTAATTCAAAAGACAAAATGTTAAACAATGACTAATTCAACCAGCTTTAGCCACAAAATAACCTTTCCTACCTCTTCTTTCCTTCTATTAGGTTGGACTTGATGACCCTGGAGGTCCTTTCCAACCATAATGATTCTGTGATTCTCCTTTTTGTTCCTCCAGCATTTCTCCATAAAACTCTAAGTCTCTTCAAAAAAAATGAAATGGGGATGTAGATGTTCAGAGGTATGATTAATGGTCCTGTCACAGTAGTTCCTTGTCCACTGGGAAATTGTTCATTTATGGTGAACCAGACCTCAACTATAGATGGAGTTTTCAAGCTAAAAATATTTCCTTTTTCAATAATAAAGAAAGGACTTTGAAATAATACATTTAAAATGTCATTGGGGGCACTGTAGATGACTAATGAGTGACTTGGAAAGAATGAGTGCAATGTTTAGTCTTATAAGATTATTTATTGACTGGACTTTTACCATATCTCTTTTTGATTGACCTTTTCTGAAATATAAGAATTAGTCTGTGTCTACCACCATATTTATGAGGTTTTGGTGCTAGTGATTAATAGCTAAACAAAGTAGATATACCACTAAAGATTTGTTCTCTTTTCTTATTAGTTTTCAAAGGGGAAACAAGTCACTACTACCAATACTACATCTGTGCTAATGACAGTCTGTAGACTTAGAGTTACTTACAGGTTTTACTCTTGCTTGTTTTATCATAAACTCAGTATCAGTGGATTTGTTTTTAAATAGAAAATCTGACAATTTCTATGAGGAATGTCTTGTGCTTAAAATTTCCATTTTACCATTATATTGGATACTTTTCTAGGCTAATTTTATTTAGACCTAATTATTTAGACAATCTGATTTATTTAGATGAACAATTCATAATAAACCATTCACAAGAAAAAAAAGAAATTAGAGTAGTTAGAAATTACATGAATATTTGAGAGGTAAAGCAAAAAAAAACCCACAACTTTGTTTCCTCCTCTTGATAGAAGCAAGGAAAGGCAGTTTCAATATTTCTTATAAAATCCAGGGAATAAAACATATTTGATAGCTCAGCAGCAGACAAAGGTTTTATATTTAAATGAGGGTACATGACACTGAGTAGGAATTGGTATGATCATACCTTTCTGATGAGTGATAACTAATGAAATAGTCTAATGCTCATGGAGCAAAACTGTCAACAAAAGTAAGAAGAATGCAGCTGGCAAGACCAAAAAGACAGTGGAGGAGAATATGCATCTAAATGTACATGTGGTTTAGTGAAAGAAAATTTAAAAAAAAAAAAAGACATAAGAAAGCTTATTTTTATGTTTTTGTAGAAGAAAATATCTCTGATAACTTACTGATCAAATCTGATTATTGTGTATGAAATTCTAGGAGGAACTTAGTAAGAATCAGTAAACTAAAACAGAAATGTTCATATCTAAGGCTCAGGTGCGGGGGGGGACTCAGGCAAAAGCACTTACATTTTACAGATACTGAGATGGTAAAAAAGTAGAAGTAAAATATATCCTGTTTTCTGTGAGATTATACAACTTTTAATGTAGAAATCACTCCCCTGAATTCTGTGCCACTTTCAATTTTTTGTTTAGTTCAGTTTTTCACACGTCTCTAAGTACTGTCTCTCTGCTTCCAGAAACCATGATTTTATACTTGACATTTTTCTCAATTATTTGGCTCTTGATGACAGATAGTTTTCTTCTTCCTTTCCCTCTGCCTTTCTCTCTTCCTCTCCATTTTCATCTCCACTGCTCCCCTCCCCTCTCCCCTCTGTCAATGTGTTGGCTTCTAGTCTTGCAAAATCGGGATAATTTGCTTTAGTCACATCTGCAGTGAAAGTGAACTCACATGAACAGTTAGAGTGTTTCACCTGACATCCAATAGTTTTTTAACCTTCAGCAACTTTTTTTGTGTGTCTGAGTCTTTATATTTCTTCTAAGCTTTTTTCCAACATGTTAAAGCTCTAGTGGAATGGATACATTGTATTCCTTCTCTTGTTAGAGGTACTTAACCACACACCTGTTTATTCCTCAGTACTCTCACTGAAACTATCAGGATGATTTACAGACCTGAGCTTCAACAACAGCTTTATAAATATGATTTCTCAGATGGCCATAGATACCAGATGTCATGATCCGCCCCCTAGATGTCCCAGGTCCGCCCACCAAGGGATGCGGTCCACCCACTGGGGTCCCAGACCACTCCCCCAAA
>JAVSBS010029552.1:0-24521 GCA_033124195.1 Coracias cyanogaster
GGAAACGACCCCCCCCCCCCAGCTCCAAACTGGGATGGGCGTCAGCGAACAGAGACTAAAAAGATGAGGAAAAGAGCCAAAGCCAAATAAAATCGAGGGGGAAATGCCTCGAACTGAGTAAACACAAGAGAAGACCCCAAAGCAAATAAAACCAAGGGGAAAAAAAGACAAATCAAGGAAAAACAAGGGGAAAAGACCCAAAACCAAATAAAAACAAGAGAAAAAGACCCCAAAGCAAATAAAACCAAGGGGAAAAAAGCCAAATCAAGGAAAAACAAGGGGAAAAGACCCAAAACCAAATAAAAACAAGAGAAAAAGACCAAAACCCAAATAAAAACCAGATTAAAAGACCCAAAACCAAATAAAAACCAGATTAAAAGACCCCACAACAAATAAAAACAAGAGAAAAAGACCCCACAACAAATAAAAGCAAGAGAAAAAGACCAAAACCCAAAAAAAAACCAGATTAAAAGACCCAAACCCAAATAAAAACAAGAGAAAAAGACCCCACAACAAATAAAAACAAGAGAAAAACACCAAAACCCAAATAAAAACCGGATTAAAAGACCCCAAATCAAGTAAAAACAAGAGAAAAAAGACGCAAAATCAAAGCAAAATACAAGCCCAAACACCACAAAAACATAAAAAGAAAAACCAAAAGAAAACACCTCTTCTCAAAAAAACCCCACAAATCAACTCCAGCAAAATGCCCCAGAACAAAACCAAATCCAAGTGTAAAACAAATAAACCCAAAACACAAAGCCACCAAAAAAAACCCAAGCTACAAAAAAACCAAACCAAAGAAAAAACCCACAAACCCACCCAAGCAAAACACCACCAAAACAAATCCAAAACAAAACTAAATAAAAACCAAAGACAAACCTATTCAAATAAACCAAACCCACCAAAAAAACCCAAAATAACAACAAAAAACCAAACCAAACAGCAGCAAAAAAAACCCAAACACAAACCTACCCAAACAAACAAACCCTTCAAAATTAAAAAAAAATGATAATAAACCAACAAAGCCTCCAAACCCCAAACAAAAAATTACAACAGTCACCCAAAGACAATAAAACCCCCAAACCTCTCAAGCTCCGCCTCCAAACAACAAAAACTCACCCAAGATCAAAACCCCAAAGCAAAAAAAAACCCCAAACCCTCGAAAGACCCAAATCAACCAAACCTCACAGCAAAACCAGCCCCACCACAGAAATGAACCAACCAGGTGCACCCCGTAGCACAGCAAGGTGACCTGCTGGGCTGGGGACAACACGGCGAGCTGGTAACTCCTCAAAATTATAGTGCCCAAATCTGCAGAGTGAGAGTGGCCCAAATAACGGACACCAGCAACAGAAGGTCACCCGGGATCAGCAGCAAAATTTGGTGTCTTTTTCTTAACAGTAAAACTATTCCTCCAGGACTTCTGTGGACAGGCTCCTTGTGTTAGAGAAGCTCAGGATGCAGGAAGGGTTGCAAAATAGGTATGGAGTAGACCCAACAGAGACCCAACAACCCAATAAAAAGACCCAATAATATAGAACCAACATGGACCCAACAACGTAGATCCAACATGGCCCCAACAATGTGGAGCCAACGATGTAGGCCCAATAGGGACTCAATGTAGATCCAACAACACAGACCCAACGTTGACCCACCACGGACCCAACATGCCAATCTAAATGTTGAAAAACACGTCCAAGGAAGCTGCATTTGCATTACTACAGAGCCTATGTTCCTGTGGGAGGAAGCACTTGAAGATGACATTTCACACCAGGGTAGTCCTTCACACAGTCAATAATATAAATAAATTATACACACGGTTCAGCCAACTTCAGGAAAAAGATAAATTACCTTGTTTAACCAGCTGTACTGGCAGGAAACGACACACAGCCCAGAGCCTGCATCCATTCTGTGGTGGAATTTGCTCATCGGGATCCCCACAGAACCGCAGATGCTTTGGAGTCCAACTACAAGGCTGAGCCTGGAGAGCTGGAAGTCAGAGTATAAATATGACGTCGCATTAAAAATTTAAAAAGGCTAAATATGCGTTTTATCTTGATAGTGTGCAGTTGATTTTTAATAGACTCATTTCTCAGCAAGCAGGCACTTCCAATTCCACCCAAAGAACCCTTCAAAATCTCTCTTTCATCGATGACGGCTTTCACTGAATTATTCACTGGATCACAGCTGCCAGAGATTTTCAAGCCGCACACAACAGGACTGTAACTGAGAGCAACCTTCTCCCTCGGGCCTGTCAGCCGATGCCCCAGGGTGATCCAGTCTCCTTCCAGCGCAGCACGGAATTGTGGGCCTGGGAGCAGCCCCCCTGGGCCACCCTTGGACAGGCACATTTCCTGAGAAAGGGAAAATAAACACCACCATTTTCAGAGAGATACTAAATGCATGGGCATGAATAGAATCATAAAGGTTGAAAAAAACCTCTAAGATCATCAAGTCCAACCATCAACCCAACACTACCATGACCACTAAACCATGTCCTGAAGTGCTGAGGTGTCCTCCAGAAGAAGTACAGGTGTTTAAAGGCAGCTCTCTTATACTATTGCCCAGCAAAACAACCCTAATTGTAATGATCCCAGAGTGCTACAGGCAATGGTTCCCAGTCTGGACACTGGACCGGTAACCTGGCATCTGGGCTCCCATCCTCAGCCGTGTCCTGCTGGGCAGTCGGAGCTGAGGCATTGCGCTGCTGCTCTGCTCTCCACAGGCGTTTCTGGTTAGATCACAGGCTCCATCAGGGAACGAGTCTCATCATCTGCCCAGCATTTGACACAATAATTTGAGGTGGACAATTAGTGGCTTATTACACAAATAATAATGAGAGTGTTAATTATGAGCAATTAGAATAACCAAAGGCCAGACCAGCTGGCTGAGACACCATCTCCTGGGGACACAGGCTGACAAGTGGCCAGGAGCTGCCAGAGCTGGAGATATTGGACACTCCCTTCCCACCGCCCTGACCGCTCCAGCTCAGCCTTAGCCACCTTTCAATCCCCAGCAAGGCAGCCAGGATTTTTCTCCAAGCTGTTACTTGATTGTAACCCTCTACTATTTAGTCCTCAATGATTCAACTTGTATTTGTCCCTCTAACTATTATTCCTCAAAAAAAAGGTTAATGGTTCAGTCCCTGAGAAAAACCCCATCATCAAATTAAGTTGCTTTTTTACCTGTTTTAAAGACAAGCTCCACTTTTTCAGGCTTGCAGTTTTCCTTCTTTTTATCGCCAGATCCGTATAAATACTTATAAAATTACTGATTTTTCCAATCAGGTTATAAGGCATGTTCACAAGTCGCCTCTCGGAGGCACCTACCTCTTACATTACCCGGATTTGGTACTGAATGGGAGGTCATCGTAACATCCCCGTCTCACCAAAGGAGACAGATACAGCAGTACCTTCACTTCACCTTACACTCAAGCTAAAATTAAGGAGGACAGTAGGAATAGTCAAGCAAACTGAAAGACAAATCTAACAACCCTTACATTTGTAAACTAAATCTACTGCTTGAAGGCAATCACCCTTCCTGGCAAGGGACTGTGAAGAGGACTGCTATTTTACGACTTCATGATATGCTTATTTTCAAAAGGTAGATGCCTCCGAGACACTGTGAAACCTTTGGAGGATTGTGGAACGTTTGTTCTTTGTATTTTTCCTGTGAATTGTGGGTAGAACATCCACCGAGACGGGAGTCTGGCTGTGCTGGGCATGGCAGAGTTTGAGACTCTCGGTCTAAACAGAAAAGGGGGACAAAGAGAGAAGTGGCAGCAAGAGGGTACGGGATCTGCCTGGGGGTGAGGTCACTTCAGAATAAATTGTCTGCTGCTGGGGAGCACCTCACCACACAGCCACCAGCAGCAGCAGAAGGGCGGGTTAACCAGGCGGACGTTGGTCCTACCTGCCTGGTACTCCAGGGAGGAGCTGTCAGATCATTTTCTTTGTACGTAGCTCAGGTCAGCCGCTGCTACTGGGCTTTAATTTTGGCTGCAAAGTCAGGTTTTATCATAATACAATTAACGACTACCACCACTACAAGTAATCCCCTTCCCTCAGCCATTCTCCAAAAGTTATTATAGTCACTTTTCAGCCTGGATGAATTATTCACATCCCATCACTGCTGTTGCTGTTTTCCTTGCCTTTTTTGTCCTGTGCCACCCTCCCTTCCATCCACACGCAGACTTTGGAGACCTGCTGGCTGCTGTACCACGTTAGCAATAACCACCACTGCGAAACTCCTGCTGTTGACACTTTGAAATCAGACCATTAGCGGCAGCCGGAGAAGTGCTGCCTGCTGCTCGGGGATCCGCCGCGGGAGCAACCTCCTGGGAGCCTGGTTTCATCACAACCTGTGTCAATGCAGCTGCCAGCGCAAATACCACATCTAAATGGATCAGGAGGAGAGAAGGAAAGAGGCAGGCAGGCAGCCCGAGTAAGCAACCAAACCAGGATTAAGCCTCGTGTTATTTCCAGGGAGAGGATGACCCATATGTGGTGAATTGCCCCAGCTAGAGTTCCTGCCAACGCTTTTTGTCCAGGCTCACCTCCGAAGGGGCCATGCTGATCTCCCTACCTGGTGAGGCTGTTGAAACTCTCACCAGCACAACACAGCAGCAAGGGCAGGAGATCTGAGGGTTGCACCAGCCCCAAAACACTGGGTAGGGTTGTTGCCACCTGTGAAGCTGTTTCACCAGTACCTTCGCTGCTCTGAGGTGAGGAAAGGTGGAGGGGAGCGAAGGGAAAGAGGAGCTTCCCTCAGCACCGCCATTTACAGGGCTGAGGTACATGAAGGGGTGGGAAGATCCCTCATAGCTGGTGTCCCTGCAGTGGAATTGGGTTCGATTTTTCCCTGTGCTGCAAACCCCGCAGCACTTTATCTTCTGCCAGGGCCATACTACCTGAGACAAGCCAATATGGCCACACCAGAAAGCATTACCTGGGGCAAGCCCCAGTACCTGCGCAGGCAGAGGGGCACAGGGCGGGAGGAAAGCTGTGCTGACAGGGTGGTGCACACAGAGCAAGGGTGCTGGGCCCTGGGCCAAGCAGGCAGGTCCAGGCTTGCCCTGCACCATGGCTGCCCTGGAGACCTTGCGGAAGGGTGGGCGCTGAACGAGAAGGCAGCGGCGAGATGGAGGTGAAGGTCCTGAGGGGAGGAGAGGTGAAGGGAGAAGGTAAGGTGGAAAAGAAAGTGCTGGGGGGAGATGGAGGGGGAAGGCACTGAAGGGAAGAGCTGAGGGGAAAGGGAAGGCACTGAGGAGAGAAGAGATGGAAGGGCAGAACCTGAGGGGAGATGGAAGAGGAAGGCACCAAGGGAGGGAAGATGGACGGGCTGCTGACTGTCCTTCCCTTGTTCCCCTCCAGGCTCAAGGGTGGCTGTGGGTGGCCGTGCCAGGGTTGCGGCAGGACCCGGCAGGCAGGAGGGCAGCGCAGGCAGGCGGCGGGGCACGAAGGGCTGCCCATGTCCCCCTCCACCACAGACCCCTGGCATGAAGCCACCACGGAGAAAGAAGCAGCAGCTGCCGCGCAGCAGTGCCACCATCACCACCACGAGGACAGGTGAGCTGGGCTGGCCACCATGGTCCCCAAAATGCCCCACACAGGATCCAGACAGGCCTGGGGAGGGAAGGGGTCATCGAGCAAAGCCATGTGTGAACCCCGCTGGTACGTGAGCACTGCTCAACATTGCGGGTTCATGCAATGGACACCGCACAGACAGCAAGGGACGCACAGCCAGAGCGGGTGCGCCAGCAGCAAGGCAGCTTGGATTCACTGGTCCATGTTGGGCAGAGGACGCGGTGCTTGGCTCTCCCTCCATCCTGCAGGACAAATGCTGAGAAGAGAAAAAACAACCTCCCCTAGGAAATTATCTACAGCATTTCAAAACCTTTCACTGAACCTGCGCCTGTTCACGTGTGCTTTCATATGTAGCTACAATGGGCTCATGTAACTACACAGCATAAGCAGCAGGAGGCATAAGACATCTGTCAAGAAGTAGGAAATTTCCAAAGCTGCCCAAGATTTGGGATGCTGTAAATATTTAGTGGTTTTCTTTTGGTGAGCTCCAGTATAGTCGTTTAAATATTTGCCATTCCACGAGCGTGAGTCAGGGCACTGATCTGACTTCCCATCAGTGGGGTTGAGCTGCTGTTATGGCGATGGAAAGGGGAGATTAATTTCAAAAGATCTTCCATGTAAAGAAATAGCCATTCACTTCCAGTATCTTGGTGCAAAAGCTGCCTGAAAGTTACCAGAAATTTTACTATTAAAAAAGAAAGAAAAAAAAAGACATTGCTTGTGATATTAATGGATAACAGCTTAAAAAATATCCCAAACAACTAAGAATCAATTTTCTGCCTAAATTGAGTTAGGTAAGCTCAGTGAACTTGATGCGAGTGTAGAAGTGCTATTAATGCATTAACAGCCTCAATAAAGACGTTTTACAAATGTGAGAATCGTTATGTTAGCCAATCAGATAAATATATCTCACTTTAAAAGAAGATTTTTAGGCCATTAATATTTTCTTAGAGATTTGGTTTCTTATTAATGGGCACGTAAAGGCATAGCAAGCACCTGTCTGGTCATCCTCTTTATGACATAAGCAGGAAAGGCTCAGAAGCAATGCACACATTTTTTTGCTAACAGCATTTATCATTTCAACAGCTAAACACCACCACAAAACCAGAAAGCAGCAGGCTCGCTCCCCACCACTGCTCGAAATCCCAAGTCCTGGGAGGAACCCTGACTCAGCCCAAAATACCGTAGAGGAGAATCAGAAAGATGCAGAACTAAACAAGGTTTTAGCATCAACTTCCACCATTTTGGACTCTAGTCAAACAGATCATGGTCTTTCTGCCCAGCTTAACGAAAGCCTTCGCTGGGAGGGGATTCTTGAAGACCCTGTGGCAGAGGAAGAGAGGCTGCGTATCTATAAGATGAACAGAAGGAAGCGGTATGAGTCCTATATCCAGGAACGTTTGCCCACTGAGCTATGCCAGCCATCCCCCATGACTTCATCGCAGGGCGTCACGCACAAGCAGCGAGCACACAGGACGTGAAGAAGATTGCTGCCGTTATTTTTTGCAGGAGCGAGCGCAAGCTGGTCCTGCATGCTGAAGGAGCTTGCGCAGCCTCCGAGGTGCACCCAGCGGTGCCACCCAAAATCTCTCAACAAGCTCTGAAGCTTCGTGCCGATTACTCACTGTCTTAAGTCTGTGCGGAGGACAGGACATTTATATTTGAAAAAACAAACCAACCAGTTAGTTAAAATACGGACACAACTCAGACTGCATCAACAATTACAAGTGCTCCTTTCCATACTGCCTATTCATCCTGGAGTATTCCTGAATATTGCCACTATTTCAAAATAACACTCACTGCATTACACCTGAGCTTTTCAGGTATTCACATTGTGAACTGCTGGTCCTCAACCCCGCGCAGCCCTCGGGGCAGATGGGGAATGGAGTGGGGGGCAGCCAAGCGACCGGACCCCTTGTGTGGGGGGTGAAATTATTTCAGACACACAAACTTACCTAGTACTTGAAGCTGAGCGAGCTGCAAAATTGGGATTGGAATCCAGCCCTCATCTCCCGGCTTCTGATCTGATTGTTAGGTACCGTATTTTATTTTGTTATATAAATTCTTTCTTTCAGAACTTCACGTTTGACATTTCTGGAGAAGCACAACAGATATACAAGGAAAACAGAGCACTTCTGTAACAATGAGGTTATCCTGCTCACGGTATCTACTGACTAGAAGCCCATTTAGCCAGTAGTAATTAAAAACGATATCAGCCTTGTACTCCCCTGCTTCAACTTCTCACGGCAAAGAAACATCTTTCATACAGAGTGTCCCTACAATATTAAAGCAAAACAGCCCAGGGCACATCTGAAAGTTTTTCCTGAAGCCCTCCTGAAAGATACTGTTCTGATTTTTAAAGTCTTTTCTTAATGGCTCTTCAGATGGACTATCTCTTACACAGCAATTTCTGCTCATGTAACAGGCTTTCCTCTGCACAATACCCAAACGCTCGCACAGACTTCGGCGGGAGCAGCAGCGCGCTTTAGACGAGCTTCAAAGCTCCCTGGGTTCCAATAATGTCATTCCATGCAAATCTAGAGCTTTTGCAAGCCGATAAGCAGATGAACAATAAAAGTAAGAAAAAAAAAAAAAATCCCATTACGAATTAATTAACTGGTGTTCAACTGCATCCATTTCTACTCTACCAACAAAATCAGCAGGCCTGCATATCCAGAAGGGTTTAAAGAACAGCTAAAAACACCGCAGCGTTTCTCTCAAAACAAGAACTTGTCCCCATCCATCTTGTTTGTATCAAGTTTAACGCATAACACATTCTAGTCTTATTTTCTGCTATATTTACTAATGTAGCATTTAGGTATCTCTGTTTTCAACCAAAATTAATAAGAAACGCCTGTCTGGTTAAATATGTGTTACATTTGAAGAGAGGGAGTGCTTCGCTTGCGGGATATGCTGAAATCCATACCAGAAACTCTCCTCAAAAATAAAACTACACCAGACAAACGACTCAAGCACTTACTGGAAAGGATTTTCAGCTGTCTTCAAGGCACTTCCTCAATATCTTACTGAACTGATAAAAACCACAACATTTGCTCTTGTTTTTTTTTTTTTTTAATACTGTTTTATATAGGAAACGCCTTCCTAGAATACATGAAGGAAAGCAACACGTGATGTCAGAGGAACGAGAGGGGAGTTGGGACGGGCAGGATATATTATGCATTTAAATACCACCATAAACACCAACAAGCTTTGAATGAAAAATAAAGAGGCTTCCCCATGTGATGGTTTTCTGATCATTTATTACCAATAAAGTAAAAGACAAATTGAAAGTTAGAAGGAAGGGGGGTGGCAAACATCACAGACATCGGAACACTTGCACAAAGCTAGTCCAAGCTTTGCAAATGTTGGAACATAAATAATTTAAAAGGTATCCCTACCGATTAAAATATTTTGAAGAAGTACATAATTAAGTTTGTTTGCTTTATAAAAATCAGGTGCTTTATCATAAAACCATAGTGTAAGGGTCACTTCACTGCTAACTAGGGACAACTAACAATTACAACTTAAAACAATCTTCTCTTAGATCTCCTGCAAACAAATTCATTGGAAGACCGTTGTCGGAGCAATCCCGGGTCCGTGTTCTTCCAGTGTCCCATGTCCAACAGTGGCCAGCACCAGGTGCTTCAGGAGCAAGGTACACGAAACTGAGGAGCAAGCAATGATGCAACAGCTTTCCCAAAGAAGAGTTCTGTCCATTTGAAACCCCACACGTGTAGGGGCAGAGTTGTGGCTTCTGTTACACAAGAAGTAGATCTTGGGGCAATGTTTACGGGAGAATAGCAATGTGTACTTAAGGCACATCTCCTAAATACTGGAGTCTGAAACCGACATGTTTAAGGGAAACACTGTGCTGCTCTTAGCAGCTCTGGAGCCATGTTTGCCTGACTTCGGCATCCTCTATCACCCTGGGATTGTTTTAGCATCTGGTTTTCTCAGGCAAGTACCAAAGATTAAGGCTGTTCTGAGCTAATAAATAAGTAAAAACCCAAACCACACAAACTCAAGCCTTCCCTCCTGCTGCATTTTCAGTCTCCCAAACCATTGTGGTTCACACTAGGGAACACTTCCACACCATTCACCATCACACTTGCACGAACACGCGTTAAGGACAGCTCAAGAACAGCCTCCTGAGTTTCTAACTCGCCACTGACAAAACTCGCCCTTGGGGCTATGCACTAACAACGTCCTCTTTAAAAGCAGGTCCAGGGCTGGTGACCAACACCTCAGAGGAGTTCTGGAGTACATGGAAAAGCCGTGTCCAGCTAAGTCAAGTCTACCAAATGTTTCTGAGCTGCTGCACCAACATAAGCCACGCTCCCCAAAGCAGATGCTCTCCACGCTACGCTGCCCTCTGGCAATATAAAAAGCCCCATCTGGGTAGAGTAAGAAACTTCTCCACCTTATTTTTGTCAAAGCACATGATAAACTAATGCACTAACATCCAGATGGACTTTCATAGTATCTGAAGTCATTCCCTTTGGTCCCCAAACTCATCGTGCACTTGGGACTGGAGAGGTTATTCAGCAGCCTACAGATGGGCAAATGCTACCCCATCCCAGTGACACCCGGAATACCACAGTCCAGGGAGGACACGGACCTTTGCAACAAGAAGCTCAATGGGGAAGCAGAGCTGCAGCTATGGATCTGGCTATGCAATAAACATCTGCCTGTCCTTTGCTACCATCTACCTCTTCACTGCCCCCACCATGACAGCATCTCACACCTGATCCCAAGTGTCTCCTCCTCCCTTCTAGGTCCCTGTACACGCGGTGCATTTTCTGAAGCTTTCCTAGTTACAGCTCCCTCAGTGCGGGCACTACAATGTCACTACAAACCAGACACTGGTGGTCGTCCACCACCACATCGTCCAGACCTGACTTCCCAATGATACAGGGATAATTTTTGGCCTGATACTCTTCACCATGAGTCCTACTCCACGCACACAAATGTTGGTGTGTTACACAGACTACAGCACTGTAGAAATCATTACGAGGACAGAAGGAAGACACATCGTGCCACTCATCTAAAGAACTTGAATTACCTGATCTTTTCTCTGCTGCCTGGAGCTGCAAAAGCAGTTTTATCTCCTGCTCTGCTCAGAATTCCTCTTCTTTTCAACTCACACCTTCAAACTGGACACAAATGCCATAGGATAACATTTTCTGCCTGTTAAATGCAGAATTCCAGATTTTTCTCTGTTAGGTTTTTCCAGCAATTTCCAGGAGATTGTTCTTCTAGAGAAAACAGTCTTGTGATCTAAACAGAAATGGATGACAGCTCTGGCTACCTGTAACCAAATGACCTGGTTGTTTCTCTACAAGAGAGGGAAACCCCCTTATTTCTGCACATCACCACAAATCATCAAATGGAGTTCCACCTGCCAGGTGCTATTTCCACATTCTTTCTTACCTGTCAATTTTTTCTCTAAGGAAAATACTTCCTGTTACTTTCATCTGATTACTGCAATGTGGGGAAGGGGAGGGAACTCACGACTTTAAAGGTGAAGAAACAAGTTCCTTACTAAGTTATGTTCCCACAGAAAACTGCGTTCAGACCATTCTGATGCTTAAAGCAGGAATTAAGAGCTGAGAAAGAGTTGGCGACAGGTGTGGTTCCCTTAGGCTGGCCAGAAAGTGAGGGTCTGTACCCGCTTTAGCTAGTGGAGAGTTAGCACAGTACGTGAGATGGGACTGGGATGGATCAGAGCAAGAGAGGCAGCTGTCAGTCAGCAACCATCCAGGACACAGTCGTTCCCAAGGTACTCCGAGGTTTCCAGCTCTATGCTGGAGAGGAACCGCCGCGTGGTCTTACGACAGTTGTAATCCAGCGTGGTGGTGTACACAGTCTTGGCGTGCTTCGGGTAGACAATGGTGGTGCTGGTGAAACGCTGGGGCTTGTGGCGGGGCTTGAGGTGGACCTCTGATTTGTAATTGCTCCACGTGCAGTTTGGGACGCAGATGACCGTCTGACTGCAAGAGGAAACGCTTAAGCCCACTGGCATATAGATGTCGTCGATGAAGTGCTTCTCCGAGTCGTATTTAACTGAGGACGTGTACCTGAAATGCAAGAGAGGCGTGCGTGAGCGCTGCTCTGGAACTGCAGGCTGCATTTTCTGGATAGCAGAGCTGTCGGGTACCAGGGTGGCTCCTCAGCCCTGCACCGGCCACCTCAGCACAGGAGCAGCCACATCACGCAAAAACTGTCTGCTGGTGTCTTACTCATTTACGGAAAGAGGAAAAAGCCTTACGTTAGCAGCATGCCCGGCACCGTCACCGTTTTGTCCAGCTGCCAGCACCACCAAACATCTCAATCCCCCCGTCCATCGTTTTAAGCCTGAGCTCTAAGAACCTCCTTCCAACTCCCGTGCCTAAACCCAGCGGCCTAGATCCACATTCAGGCTTTGCACATAAGCATCTCAACTCCTCGGAGTGCCAAGTCCATGGAAGCACACGTTACTTTCTCAGTCCTCCTCTGCCGAGAGTCACACGGGAGTTCTCTGCTATCCCTCCTGACATAGGGCACTCTCTGAAGGCAAACTTCCTAAGATTCAACTAGCAGGAAAATACTACAACCTGCACATCAAACTCTGCTGGCAAGAAAATCCTCTGTCCTTGGCCTGGAAAAGAAAGCCTTCATCTCCTTCACACTGCGACCACTCTGTGTCAGCTTCTCCACAGCGCTAGCTGCCTTCACTTCCAGCCGCAGCACGGGCCCCCTCCCCACACCAGGGCTTTTCCTACCCCCCTGCGTTAGGTTTCCATCTGATTGTCTCAGCCCACCTCTGCTTGCACAGTAATCATCTGGGAGCCTTTGTTTCTCATTACCGCAAATTGTGATGGTCAAAGGAATGGTTCATAGGCTGTGAAGTGACGCAGCGCATTAAAAAAAAATAATTACACACTCTCTGAATATTGACTTTTCTTTTAGTTCACACAAGCAGCCAGAGCTGATAAGACAGAAAGTGCTCATTATAAAACCGTGAGGTTACGAGAACAAAATTCCTTTCCCCTAATAAAACAGTCCTAGAAAGATGGCTGCTGCGAGGAGCTTCCCTCACCATCACCTTCTGGTTAACCAGCTGAAAGGCAACGTTTTGGAGCAGTGCGACAAAGTTAAAGCAGGAGAGTAAAATACAGGAAAGTCTTCCTAGACAAAAAAGCGTATGGGATTAAAAGAGGCTGAACACTTCTTCAGGTTGTGCAAATGTCCAAGTCCAGGAATGTACAGCTGCGTGGAACAACGGCTCTGCAAATAAATTAACTCGACTCACAGGCACTGATAAGGCTTAACTACTCCTTTACGTGCTAACGCCTTCAAATCTAGATGAGTGTAACATAATATTTACCTTATTTCCTTTGGTGGTAAAGGGTCAAACTCAACTCCTTCGCCGAAGGATAAAGGACACAATCTTGGCAGGCAGCTGGAGAGAACAGGGCTGGGGGAAAACACGGAATTCTGCAAAAAATGCAAAGATAATCCCTTTTATGTCACAATTCGGTATATTCTCAAGAAAATGCTTTTATTTAGCCCTTGGTACAGAGCTGCCAAGGTTCACAGGGGGAATCTGCTCGTCAAAGATGGTCCTACAGGTGCAGCCGTGGGTGTGACCCAACACTGCTCTACAGCATCAAAGACACGGCAAGGTGTAGTTTTTGAAGTCAAATCTTAACTCCAGGAAATGAGAGGGAAATACAGCCCCGCGGCGCAGCGCAGCCTTCTGCAGCGTGACCTACAGTCCGCTCGCTCTATGAGCCCACGCTCAATTTGTAGCTAACGTTGTATGAGGGTATGAGAGTGCTCTCCTTGCTGGATTCATCAGATGTGCCCACGTGCAGGTCACAGCAGGAAATTACGGCAGGGCACCTTGCCACGAGCAACCTCCTTGTTTCACAGCGATGCCCTGGCTACTATTTGGAGGCATTAAATCCAACCTAATTCACAGGCAGCCTGTTGGGAAGGATTAACTCATTCCCGCCACGCTGCGATTCTCAGAGCGTGCCCGTGCTCCTCTCCTGGATGGGCAGCACCGGGGGTTGACCCTGGCCCGGCAACGTTCCCCAGGCAGAAGGAAACCAAAGCAGGCCCAGCGGGAAGCAACCCACTTGTGTTTCTGAAGCCGGCTCTGCACATGTGCTTTACCACCCGGGAGCGAGGGGGCTGTGAGCATCTCCTGCATGGTTCTCCTGCGGCCTTTTCCAATTTCATGGCAGCATCCCAGTGGAAAAGGGGTCCTTCCTCTAGAAGGGCGGTTCCCAAAGATTTTGTACCAACGGCTCGGTATCAACATCCAAAAAATACACAAACTTCCTACTCTAGGTCACTCTCCGGAATAACGAGAGTTCATTTTCCAGAGGGATTTCCACAGACGAGCTGTGACGCCGTCCCAGCCCCTGCCCGCGCCGGGAGGACCAGGGGCTTCCCTCGCATCAGCCAGAAGCGGCCCCAGAGCCGGAGCCGGTCCCACGGGGACCGCCAGCTCCGCTCCCCGCCGCGGGGCCCGGCTCAGGGGATGTGACAGCAGGAGGAGCCGCCGGTGGACGGGACGGGCACGGGGGTCAGCTGTTCCCGACCCGTCCCCGCAAACCCTCCCGGTAAGCCCGGGCTGGTTTCCACCCTCCTCTCCTCGGAGGATGCTGCGGGGCCAGCCCGGCCGTCCCCGGGCGCCGCATCACGGCAGGCTCCCACAGGCAGCGGCTTCTCCTCCTCCCCGCTTCCCGGGCCGCAGGCAGCGCCCGGAGCCCGGCACCTGCCGCAGCGGGACCGAGCCCGGCACCGGCGGGGGCCCGGGGCTGCCGGTCCCGCCTCCCTCCCCGCGCTCCCAGCGCCAGGCGGAGGGTCCCGCCGGGCCCCGCCGCGCTCCGGGGCAGCGGCGCTTGCACGGAGGAGGGCGGCGGGGTTGGAGGGGCCCGGTGCCGGTACTCACCGCGGCGGCGGCGGGCGGGTCGGGCTCCGGCAGCCCGTTGGCGGCGGCGCGGTCGGGGCTGCCCGAGGAGAGCAGCCAGGGCGGGGGCGCGGGCCCGGGGCTGGGGGGCAGCCCGGAGTCGGGGCTGTCGAGCCCCGCGTCGCCCCGTTTCCTCATGTCCGGGAGGTCGGGCACCTCCCGCAAGCTGAGCCGACCCACCATGGCGGAGCCGCCGAGCCCCCGGCTCCGCTCCGCTCCGCTCCCTGCGCCCGCCGCGACCGGGCGGTGCCGGGAGGGGCGGGGACACGGCGGGGCCGGGGCGGGAGGCGGGGCCGCGGCAGGGGGCGGGGGCTGCTTCCCGCCTCTTCCCCAGCGTCCTGTATCCCACCAGTGCTCCCGCCATCACCATGACCATGACCATGACCATGACCATGACCATGACCATGACCATCATCATCATCACCGTCACCATCACCATCACCATCATCAGCAGCTCCGGACAGGCCCGCGCCCTGGGCATCGTCCCATTGCGCTGCCAGCCCTTAGGATGTTGGGGAGCCCTGGAAGAACAAGTCCTCGACGGCCAGATCCTGCTGGGCTGTCCCCACCTCCTGGTTCCCCCAAAAGCAAGGCTGCCCTGGGTGTTCTGGAAGCCCCCCCAGACCTCCCTGGACCAAGCATCACAGCTGCCTGGGATGGAGGGCACAGAAAACAAGCGGGAATTATCAATAGTGTCCATGCACCGCAAACAGATTGATTAAGTGAAGCGGTTTCGCTGAGACCAGGCGTGACCCCACTGTCTGCGCGGGCGCTCCCGGGAGGTGAGGGGCAGTTTGAGCCTGGTTAACAGCAGCACAGGCATGAGAGCTGGGACTGGGGAGGTAACAGGGCCCTTCGCACTTCAGCCACCTTCTCCCAGTGCTCAACCCCAGCAGCCGCTGCTCCAGCTTTCTCGGAGGGCAGCTCGCAGCAGAAACAGGGGCCTTGTTTAGGCTGCGAAGCAGCAGCTCTTGTGCAGCGGCTTCACTTATCCCCGGGAGTTTAACGACACCCTTCAAAACTCACCATTTTCTCCCCAGGTTGCTCTTTTTCAACACCCCCTCAATGATTTGGACTCATGCAGCAGCGCTGCCACCCTCAATTGCATTTTTCAGGTAAAGCCACCAAAACTGAAACAAGAAAACAGAGGGGAAAGGTCTTTGTAGTGCTAGAGGAGATCGGTGGAACGTTTTTTTTTTTTAAATCCTAATGAAATAATTGCACCGTGTCATCAGATTCGGTGGGGGAATACTCTTGTGGAGGGAAAGCGACTGCCTGCAGCCAGCCAAAGTCAACACTCCCTGTGCAGTCACAAGCCGTCTGGACTGACAGGCCCAGCACAAGTGAACCCAAACCCCCGAAAAGAATTCCTTCCCTGCCCCAAAATTAAAAGCAGAGCAGAGCTTTCAGCCGTAGGCGTCTGTGGTTTGCAGCTATGCGGTGCTGGGAACTCCGGAGACTTCCTCAAGGAATTTACATTCCTTTGAAGAAATACTATGAGGCTGTTTGTCTTTGCTGAAAAATGCAGATGGAAAGAAAAAGAACATTAAAAATTCTGATCGAAATCTTTGGGGCCTGAGCAAATGTGCTGGACAGGTGTTTTCTCCCTTTCGATTTAAATGCATCCCAAAAAAAGAGAGGTTCTGGTCTCTGTGAACAACGGGAAAGCTGATCGCTCCTCGCTCCAAAATCTCCCGTGAAAGCCCTTTCTGAAATCAGACGCCTCAGAAGGCGCTGGAGCAGCTTCCAGATGAACGAGATCATTATTTCAGAGCTGCTGTGCAGCTCCTGGGCTAAAAACCACGCTGCCAATAACTGAGTTAGTGCAATTTAGGAGGGAAGGGGAACCTGTGGCACATCCCTCTGAGGGTTATGGGTGTCTCCACGGCCACTCCGTGGGGATGAGGGTTGGAGCAGGATCTCGGTGCCTGGGGAGCTGCGTGAGGCTGAAGCTGGCTGTGCTGGCGACGAGCAGAACTGCACAGGCTTCTGGAAATCCTACTGCTTTTTATTTACAAGCAAAAAACCTCCTACTCTGGCCTGGCTTGACACAAAGATCAATTTTTTGTGCCCTTCCAGGCTCTTGTTTCTCGGGTTGGCAGTGAAATGGAGCTGTCTGAGGAGCCGAGGGGGCTCTGCCTGCCCTGCCTCGCACTGGGCTCAGACCCCAGGATCTCCTGCAGCTCCAACATCCAGAGCTGCAAACTCATCTGCTAGGATGGAAGGGGTTTAAGCAGAATTTTAACTACTCAGTAACTAAAACACTATTGATAGCCACCATAAACAGGACCCCTGCTTTTAAGGCACGGGTACTCTGCCCTCTCAGAAAGCCCGTCTCTTTTTAATCCTCTCAAACTGTACCCATCAGTGCAATCCCCGACGGTAGCGGAAATCTTTTCCCTGCCTGTACATCACAGCCTGTTTGTCCACATTATTTACTTTTTAACTGCCCACGCACAGCCGGGACACAGCAGATATGAGTATCTTATCAAGATCCTCCTTCCATAAAGGACTTTCCACCGGGCTGGGCGAGCTTGGCTTAATCAGCCACCCAACAATAGTCCCATTGACGTGGTGTGAGGGGCCATGGCTGAGGGCAGGGGGAAGCAAATCTGAAGGATCCTGTGTTATTTCATAATGATGGAAAATGATTTCCAAAGGATGGGAAACACCAGGCTGCTCCCCGTGGAGCAGACTATGAACCTGCTGGGAAAGGGAGTCAGGTTCACAGTGAAGCTTCCAAGCGGTGGGATTGATGGGAGACCTGGGAATGGTTTGGGTGGTTACAGCCATGCCACCACCACCCTTGTGAACCACCGAGCCAGGAGCCATTTTCCCAGGGCTTCAGGAAGCTCCACATGCTGCAAGCAGCAAAGGCTAATTTCCCTCTCCTCGTGGGATCCAGAGCCTGGTAACATCCCTGTAAGCTCCCTGTGTCCTGCCAGGAACAGGAGAGCTCTGCTGCTTCCCAGGGCCTGAGCACAAGGAAACTACGGTGCTTTGGTCCCGGTGTCCCTGTATCCAGCGAGGTGGGGGCCCAGGGAGTGTCCCGCCTGCCCTGCTCCCAGTAGGGACTTCCTGGAACCCTAAGCCCAGACTCTCACCACCCCCAGACATCCCTGCACTCTGAAAGGCGAGGCTGGCAACGTGCTCAAGCCCATGTGCTCCCACCTAGACTCTGGATCAGGACCAGAGGAGCTGCTCTGGCTGAGAGAAGGGAATGAGCACAGGGTTTAACCTATAAACTTTGGGTGGTGTAACCAGCCCCAGCGGAGCCGGCGTGCAGAGGAACGCCTTCTGCCAAAGCCTCTTCTGACACAGCCCAAAGACAAGCGCTTCAGCTCATTTTCCTAAGCACTGCAGAGCCGTGGCTTGATGCTGCCCAACAGCATCCGCGTCTGCTGCCCGCCCAGCTGCGGCCAAGAAAAGGCTTGTGGAGACTTGGACATCGTCACTCCGATGCTTGAACTCGCAGCTGTAAATCTGGTGAAAGAAATAAACACCCGCGTGGCCTGGCGCAGGCTGCTCCTGCCCAAGGGCGGAGGGGGCAGGACCGCCAGAGCGGGAGAGAAAAGCAAATGAGTCATTAATTCTCCAAGCAAAAGAAACTCCTCCAGCGTCACGCGTTGTGTGGAAAAAAGGCGCTACCTCTTCATTAATTTCAAAGGAAAAATTGGGATCTCTCAGAAATCCCTCCAGCGGTTAAAGTCATCAGAATTGATCCAATTATTGAGGGGCACGAGGTGAGCCCGCACGGTGCAAGGAGCTGCTGCGAATGCAGATGCTCCGGCAGAGAGTCACTTGCTGGGAGTGGCAGAAGGTGGAAAAGCCAGAGAAGAGAGAAGGCGCAGAAAAGAGGGAGCAATGGAGACGGACAGCACAGAGCCCTGGGTCTGGAGCGTTTTGGGTGAGGTCCGGCCCGGCCCTGGGGTTTGCTGTGTGGCAGCTGTACAGAAAACACCCAGCAGATCAACATTAGTAACCATTTAATTCACTTTAGTGTCACGGTCCAACAATACAGCCAGAATTACACCTCGGCCAAAAAATGTAAAAAGTGGCATTTTATACAGAAAAAAAAAACCCAAACATCCTCTGTTCCCCAGAGATGTAAAACCTCAACAGGTACATACACATCCAGCCGTGCCAAACCCGATAAACACCCACGAGCCAGGGGTACAAAACCCTTACACCGAAAGTAGAAGAATGTGGCCTTGCTCCCTAACAGTGGAACTCCAGACACCCAGACCTGTGACATTGTTCAAAGGCTGGAAGTAAAAATTAATTTTTCCTTTTATTTCCTCTTATCTCCAGAATGAAATTCAGAGAATGAAACAGGGGAAGCCTTCAGGGAAAGACAGGCGGTGATAACTTCAACATCGTCTTCCACTATTTGTAATTTAGTTAGAGAGTCATCCACAGACAAAGCGAAGAAAAAATAATCTAAAATAAATTATTCATCCCTCCATGGGAATAATGAATCTCTGTAAAGCCGTGTTCCCTTCTCCCCAGCTATTGCATTTGATAACGTGTGAACCATCCTGACATGCACCTGGGGATAGCCTGTCCTTGGGGAATGGCCGCTCGTAATCTCGACGTGCTTTCAGCCACCGTTCCTTCTTTCATCACCTGAGGTGAAATCAGGAGAGGAAATAAATGAAGCAGCAGCAGACTTCTGAAGATTTGTAAAACTGGCATAACAAGAAACTGCTGTCCCTCCCCACAAGTGGTGTTAGTGCTGCTCTGCCCCAGCCATCACCGCTGAGGTTCTCTGTGGCCGAGCACCCCTGAAAACACACCCCGGAGAGCTGGCGTTTGCGTACCTGTCAGTGCACACCTTGCTGCAGCGGCAGGTTGGTCTGCGCAGCGTTAGAACACCTGACCAGTGAGGATTTCATCTCTGCTGATTTATTCTTCCTGCTCGAATTCTGGGATCAACTCCCGCCTGTTCAAGCGCAGGCTCATCTGCTTGGTGTGCAAAGGGAGGACAGGGTTTAACCAACCGGGCACCAAATTTGCCCTCCCACAGCCGTGGGGTAAAGGAGAGGGACAGGGAGCAGCCTGTGCCCAAGAGGGGATGGTGCTGGAGCAGGAACAGGCAGACGCACCGTGAGCCCAGGTACTGCCTGACTTGGGGATTTCCCATTTCACCTCCTCATTCCCCGGTCCCAGTGAAGCTCCAGCTTTGGTTGGATGGAGCTCATTTTCCTGGAGTGGGTCTGATTCCTCCCTCCCAGCTGTGCAGCAGGGAGTACAACAATCCCTAGGAAGTGCAGACCCTAATTATAGTCCTAAGGCCCAAACCTGACCTGGTGGGGAGCAAGACCCTCCCAAGAAGGCATCTGACAGCATGACTGCTCCTCACCTGCCAAACTGGTACAGGACTTCTTTTTCCTGCACATGAAAGTGAAGATTGAGTTAAAATAAAGCAGGCACGACTGGTCTATCTACCCCTAAACCCATAGCAGATTCAATCGCTCACGGCTGGCCTTGGAAAAGTCTCCTCAAAAGGGTACAGAGGAGTTTGGGAAGAGATCCAGTGCTGCTAACGATGAGGCAACGTCTCCCGGCACTGAGATGCCTCGGGGAAGCTCACACAACAGGCAGGGCACAGCCGTCCAATGACCCCAACCCCTCTCCATGTTGGCTCTCTGGCTGGGTGCCAGCAGGAGCTGGTCCCCTGGGAAGAGGGGCCCAGGTTATCCGAAATATTGCACCTCTGGTTCTCCTCCTCTCTGCTGTGGTGCAAGCTGAAGCTCAGAGGAGGAGAGGAAGCTCATCAAAGTTTGAGGCTGGTTTAAGTGTCCTGTCCTGGGAAGAGGTGCCGGCTCCCTGTTAGAGTCAACATTTCCAGCACCTCTCCTTGCAGGGCAGCAAAGGAGCCAAAGGGGCACACCCCTGTGCCGGCCACGCCGGCTGGTGCTGTTCGACACTCGCTCCATGAACGGCCCTTTGTGGAGAGAGGACAAGCTGCGGTACAGGAAGTCCCATCAGGGACAGTGGGCAAGTCCAGCACACGAGGGAAATAACAAGCAGCTGGAGGTGGGCTCTGCAGATGTCTAGGGCTTGGCCTTCAAGCTGTAACACTGACTGAGGCTGACGGGTTGTTGGCAGGAGGTTTGCCAAGGTGCAGAAGGCATTAATTCAGCTCCTTCCTCCTGTTCTGAGGAGCTGCCTCACTGTTTTACTGGTGGTTTATGCACGCCTGTCCTGGGAGCAGGGGAGAAATCTGCTTTGGGGTTCTCTCCTGGGCATCTTATTAATTCAGCCGAGCTGCAGATGCCTAGATCCCAGCTGTTAAAGGGTTGGGTGTTTTTTGTTGGTGGTGATGGGTTGGGTTTGGTCCTCTCCCCTGCAATAAATAATGAAACAGAAGAACAGCTCTGCAACAGGGAGCGAGCAGTAACACCAAACTCTCAGGCCAAATCCGCAGTGCTGCAGCAGGAGCTCAGCCAGGCTGAAGGCTGGGACACCAAGAGTATCACAGCCAGATATTCTTTGAATCCATCTAAACTGGTTTTCTAACTTCTGACTTCCAGATAACCTCTTCTTTTCTCCACCACGCAGACGTAGCAATGTCGTGGGTTTCACTCCTGCTAAGCTGTCTAAGGGCAAACACTGCGGGCAGATTCCTCCTTGGTCTGAATGGAGATGCAGCACCATGGTGTAAGATGGTGAACAGGTCACAGGGCATTGGAGCAACGGGACACAGAGTTTTCAGCAGCACATTGTAAATAAGAAGTCTGACAAGCTTTGCTCCCAGTCACTGCAGCTAGTCCTGAGCAACAGAGTTTTCTTCTGCTCACTTAGAGTCTTTTTTTGATGAGTTTCTCCAGTTTCCGTATCCGGGAGGACTCCTGCTCGGGCGTGGGAGCGCTGAGCGAGAGGGAGCCAGGGTTCTCCACGCCGGAGGGGGGAGCCGGGAGGCGCTGGCGGAAGAGGTCCAGCATGCTGCTTTGCTCGCTCCTCTTCAGGCCCTGCAGCAGCCAACAACAGGGAAGCAAGAGGGTTAGACTTCACCGATCTGTGAGCGGGCGTGCATGAGAATAGCTGCCAGAGAGCCCATTTCAAACCTCAACCTTTTGTTCACCCACCAAGAGCTGCATGTAGACCTCTGGATGATCCAAAGACAACTGAGCTCAGCCCCAGGAGCCAGAGCAGCTACAAGCATGTGTAGAGAACTGAAACGCTATTCTTCAGAGGAACTCTACACATTCAGAGTACAGAGGATACACTTGCCTCAGAGTGCTTTTCCCACTCCCAAACCCCTCTATATTTCTACTGAAACAAAGTCACCAACAATCCCAACGCAGTGCTAGTGGCGAGCAGAAACTCTGTGGGACAGGTTCTAACCTTCATGTCTAGTATCTTCTGGAAAGTGTCGGTGCTGCAGTCAGCAAGGAGCTTGATGTAATTGTCGACAAACACAACCGGGGGCTCGTGCGGAGCCATAACCACCTGCCAAGACAAGAAAACAAGAGATCAGACAAATTCTGTGAGTAAGCCAGTGCTCAGTCAACTCAGGCACATGAGCGACAGCAGGACTGGCTTCTGAAATAAAATGCTGAAGGAACAAGAAAGAGGCTGTACGTGCTGCTAGTAACTGAGAGGTAAAGGTGAGTGGGAAGTACAGTAAGGAGTGGGGAGGAGGACGGGGTCTCTTCCCGCAGAGCAGTGGTGCTGGACTCAAGCAGCTCCATGTCAAGTTTCAAAGAGCAGCAGGACTTTGTCTGTGGGCTGGCAGCCACTGGTGTATTGTCAAAGCTCAAGATTTTATCTTGTTGCATGGGAAAGACTATCTGGGGAGCTGCTTGAGGGGGAAAGGCAGTGCTGGTGGTGACACTCAAAGTCCCCAGCAGATCAGGCAGCCTGGACACAGCCCAGACCCTCACTTCGGTGGCGTGTCCCTCTCGCTCCCTCCTGCCCAGAGCAGGGCAGAGACAGCGTGTCACAGGGGAATCCAACAGTCACTCCCTCCATCCCCAGCACAGCGTGGGTAGAGCAGTCTGCTGTGCAGTTCTGCTTCTGACACGTAACCAGATGGGTGAGCGGTGCCGCACACAGCCGCTCTGTCCCTTGGGTGCAGCTCCTCTGGAGAGATGGGGAAGCAGCACCCGAACCCCCTACTGACATCTGCCCTGGAACTCACACCCTCTTAGTGCCAGCAACCATCGAGTCAGGAAAAAAAATTAAAATCGCCTTGAAGCTGGAAAGATGATTATTCATTGTTAAATTTTCCTTACATAAGCAGTGAGCTCCAAAGAGAACAGATCTTTGATAACGCTAGTCTGGAAACCCATCTTTCTGGGGAAGCATCTGTGTGTGCGCACACAGGGCAGAAACAGCACAGGACCAGACACTTCCCTGTCTCTGAAAACATTTCCATATGTCTCCATTGACCCAGCTCACCCCACACTGTATTCTGTCACCGAGACATTTCTTTCTTCCCCTGCACTTCAGACCAATGAAACATCATAGCCATGTATACACTTATAAATCCTTAATTTACAGCCCTTGTAAAAATCTTCTGCCAAGATGAAAAGCTGGAACTTCAGACAGCGTAGCCAGAGGAGAAAGGAAAGAGCTCTGCAGGACGTGTGGACCCTGTTGCCCTCCTTCCCGCCTGCATCTGGGCTTTGTAGGGCTGAGCTGAATTCATTTGTTCATGCCATCCATGAGCTTAATGATGCTCCTACTGAACCAGCTGCACTGGTATAGGCCTGAGCGTGATACTCTATAGAGTTGTTGTTGCATGCAACAGAAGCATCGCTTCTGAACCATCTCGGTTCAGATGGGGCTCTGGGTAGGAAAGCCCTGAAAACATCAAGGAGGAGTACATTGGCCTGTGCTTCTGATGGAGTGAAACAGCTCTTAGGGGAAAGACTCTTTAATGTAGAATTTGGGAACAGCAGAGAGAGTCCGAGCACTGATAAAGAGAGACAACCCAGGAGGCAAACAGAATGGCCAGATACGATCAGTCAGCTCCAGGCTCCTGCAAGGAAACCTTCCTAACAGAAATACTGGGAGCAGGCACTTCTGAGAGCCCTTTTTTCTGTCCCAAACCCAAGAGATAGGTGCTGATACCAGCCCAAAGGCCATGTGTGGGTTACCTAGACTCAGAGTGACCTATTCAGTCGCTACAATTAACAAACCTGCCCTAGGTCCGCCCCATCACCCACTGATTACGCAGGGCCTTATTTTGTACAACAACCCTGCAGAGCAACGAGCACCACAAGCATATCGTTATTTGATTACTAGTTACGGTGACACAGAGCTGTCACGCGGGGCCGGCAGCAGCGCTTTACGCAGCAGCAGGGCAAGCACGGGATGCCCTAAGAAGCCGTCACGCTGGTCCTGCAGAGCCCACAGGCCAGCAGCTCTCCACAGCCTGCGCTCCCTGCCCGAAGCACTTCCTACGTCACTTTCATCTCAGTCCCGATGAAGCCAGTGTGATGTTAAGGGTAGACAAATTAACTCCATTATTTTTCTAATTCACACATAAGCTCCAAGGCAAGACCTGTTTCTGTATGCAATAGGCACCAGTCCTCCCTGCTCCTCTGGTAGCGGTCCCAGGGGATTTTTCTCCAGGTCATTTCTAAGAAAATGTAGACTTGCTTTAACCTATCCACTGACCTCTCAGTCACCTTCCTCCAAAACCATGGAACTGCAGAACTAACTTCTGTGTTCAGAATGCAAACTCAGCGGTGACATTACCTTGGGCACGGGAGCAGAGCCACACTGAGCAAGCACTGACGGGAGCCCGGGCCCTGCACCTCTGGCTGGGAGCTGCCCGACCCCAGGTCCCACCGATTCCATCACAGGAACATCTTCACAGCGTCGTTGGTGAGCAGGGGACAATCCCATCGCCCTGGATGGTACAACTGCACATCTCCCATGGCTTCTCCCGGGATCAAACCTAACTTCTTACTCCAGCAAGAGCGGAGGAAAGGGGAGGTTGCTTTGCTTATTACTTT
>JAVSBS010029554.1:0-12652 GCA_033124195.1 Coracias cyanogaster
TTCCTGGGAGGCTTCCAGAGCACTGGAAGGGGCTCCCCAGAGAGCTTGTGGAGTCTCCTTCTCTGGAGACTTTCCAGGCTCATCTGGATGCGTTCCTGTGTCACCTGCCCTAGATTCTCTGGTCCTGCTTGGCAGGGGGGTTGGATGTGATGATCTCCAGAGGTCCCTTCCAACCCCTAACATTCTATGATTCTATGATCTGAACATCCATAGAGCACATAGGGTAGAACGAAGACTATGGCAATTCTTCTGATAGGTGACTTTGAAGTCTTAGGCTTGCTCCTTATCTACTTGCACCTAGGAGCACCTACTCATACTTCCATCGCTTACATACGCTATGCATGTTTACAATGCAAAATTTTGTAACTGCTGTAATAATATAAGCCACATTTATATTCAGATTAATTATAAAAAATTCACACCTGGAGCCAGAAGACACTCCCTGCAAGAGCTACTACTAGTAGTAGTAGGGGAGTATTTCCCCTACTTTCCTCTGGAACATCAAGTAATGGCCTGTGTGCAACAAACAGCATGCTGGGCTAAAATGCTACTGCTCTGGCACAGGATGGCAATGGAGCCACTCAGGAGTAAATTTTAGCTACCGGATGTGTACCTTTGGTTACAAAAATACCCAGGGCCACAAGACTGACTTTACCAGTAACCTCGCCTGCTTGCTTGCTGACGTATCAGCACTGACGAATTGATAAATCAGTATTCCACCGTTGCTCCTCCATAGCCGCTGCTGTGGTGGCTGACACGGTGTGTGAACAGCTCCCGGTCAAAGGGATGAAGCTCAGTACCTCCGGTTAAAATATCTAAAATCAGATTTATTTTTCCGTCTAGCACACAGAACGAAAGATGCTCTGTTTTAACTATACACAACTGGACAATAGTATTTCCCCATGCACAAAGTCTTCTCCACACAGAAAGCTTTTATGACTTTAAGGGAGCATAAAGTTTCCTCCACCAGGGTCAGAGCTAGGTCAAGATTGCTAGATTTTTCCAGGATGTGAGAGTTTTGTAGAAGTAGACAGCGAGAGACACTCCGGATTAATCTGTGACAGGTAGAAAAATGTTCTTATTTAGGAATCCGAGCAAAGTTTTAGTCTCTAAGATTTGGCAGCTGTGTGCCATAAAGATAGGATTGCTGCAAGTACTGCTTGCTGAATCCAGGTTCATTAGTTTGCATCAATGTCAAACATTCACTATACAACGGATTATCATGGAACATGGAGGCATGCGAGAAGCTCTTCTTGATGACACAGAGTGTTAGAGATGTAATTCGACCCATTTGACAGCCGCGAGGGCTTGCTTCACTTGGTTACGGGGAAGCTGGAAGATGGTGCGGAGGGAGAGAAAAAGTTACACTTGTCACGTTGCTCTTTCCCAACGGATGGTCTGTGTGCTTAACGGGAAGAGACAGCTGACCCTGGAAGTCCTCTGTCATGGGCTACAGGTACTAGCTACGTAAGGCAATTGGCAAGCTAGTCCTGTATGACATGACCAGCATATAAACAAACTATTAATATGTCACAGAAATATGTTAGAACATCATATTGAGGCAGCTTTTGGTCCGGATCGATCCAGGAGATAGTTAGAGGTGGAGGTGGAAAGAGAGTCCAAGAGAAAATCCCAGATCTAAATATGGACTTTGAAACACGACGTCATCTTCCTCTTTCATGGTATGTCCAACGTACGCTTTCTTTGATCGACAAACTAAACTATAAGATAAATTACTCCACCGTTGACAAAGTAAGCTTACCTATCCCACAGCAAACCTGATTTTTCACTTTATTTCATGTATAACTTGAAAAAACATATGCGCACACTGCCTACGTGGAATATTTAAATCCAAAAACTGGCTCAAACTTCCAGCCATGAAACCGTGGTATTAGGAAACACCCGTTATGTGTTCCACAGACACAATATTACATGATGTCCCCTTAAAATGTTATGCACGCTCCAAGTCAGCAGACATTTCGCTTCCCAGGAGATATGGAAACACGGAAAGTGCCCAAGCCGAGACCTTAATGTCCGGTCCATTTACAAAATGCAATCACAAATTAGAAAGGAGGCAAAAATTAGGTATGTTAAATTCCATTTTCAGCTTGAAATGCATGCAATCTAAAGAAAATAAAGCCCCAAACTTACGGGTTCTACAAATTCAAATTTCTTTTTCTCTTGCACTTCTTGAATTTTAAAAACATATTCTAATGATGCTTCATAAAAGTTTTTATGTTCTCTGTCAATCTGTGCATCGGCCTAAAAGACAAAATGAAATACAGACAGCATTAATTTACTCTCACGATTGCTATAAAAACAGATTTTGTCATTAATAAACAGATCATCCCTAAGATGACTTTACAAGCTTCATGGGAGTCAGTTTTCCTCCCGAAAATTAGAATCTCTACTTAGAATACCTAAACACAAGTCGAATAATCTAATACTACACATTTCAGCCTCGTGCATTTTCCCCACTTCTTTTTGGTTTCTTCTTCCTTTTCACCCTTAAATACTATAGTTTTTAGGAGAGGGTGACAAAGAAAGGTGTTAGCAGGAGCTCTGTCTATTGAAATCTTTGAGTGCCACATACACTGAAGTCGTATCTATTTCTCACCTTCAAATACCTTCCCAAGAAGGTGTTTTCTTTCTTAAATAGTCTGCCTTAACAATGGTATCTTGCAACTTATTCTTTCAGAGTATGAGCCACACGCTCTTGGAATACGAATATACTTAAGTCCTTAAGCTCATAAATAAGATATAAATAAATGTAAATAAATAAATAGATGTAAATAAATACATGAATCATAAAAATAAATAAATTATTTTTCACATTTTAATTTTCAAATGCCAGAATTACAAGGCAATACTTGTCAAAAGTGTCTGAATAATGCCACTGAACACGGTGATCCACTATCAAAACCAGTGTCTTCTGTCCAAACAGCTGAGGAATTAACTCGTATCAGCTGATAAAGAGCAATAGGCTTTTCTCCTCAATTTAAACAAGCCACGGGAGAGGGACCTAACGGATACGCAGTGTAGTACGCGGATAATGCTTAAAGAAGAGATGCAGATCCCATTTTAATTCATTCTTCTTTGTAACAAATCATTTTCTCAAGCAAATCCTTTTGAGCTGCGTTAGTCAGGTTTTGGTCTTAGGTCAAAAAGAAATTTTAATCAAGTATAAACAATAGGAGTAAGACCAGTTCAGCTATTTTTTATGTATGCGAGTTAAAACATAGGAGCCTATTCCTATGTATTCTCTAGTTCAATTCTGGCATTAAAAATATCGAAATAAGGGGAAATCGGAAATACGGGAAAATTGGAAAAGCTAGATGTTGCCTTGACTTGCCCCTAAACATTAAACCAGCAAACACATCAGAAAAGAGGTTTTTAACAGTACAAATGCAAAAAGTCAGTGTTTTCCTTCAAGTAGGACTTGGTCATCAGTAAGGCTACATATAATTAACAGTCACGGACGTGCTGCTCCCATGATCTGGCTGCACGGACACGTAACAGTGACCCTGACCCACCAGCCCAGCCCAGCGCTCTAACACTGCTTCAAAGCGTAGGCGTCCCTGAGACATTCCAAGGGATTCAGCACCAGCATCCCCTTCCCATGCCTATCAAAAACTAACCACACAATCGATTACGAAGCAGGAATCGAGCACTCAAAATTTCAATAAGCAAGTGCTTCAGCACAGAATTAACGCTGCCACGAGCCGTTCATATAGTGCGTCTGGCTACTGTTTTCTTTCATGCTCTGCTAATAATTTTACTTCACACACACAAAAAATGTATCACGAAGGCAATGGCACGTAGCTTGAACAGAAGCGGGTGCCACCACTTTTGGTGATGATCCAGCAAGCCCTTGCTCATACAAGTGCCATCAATAAGCACTTGAGACAGACGTCAGCTCTCCTGTTTAATTGTAAGCATATAATAGAATCTAGTTTTGGAAATGAGCTTTTTCAGGCTTCCATTCAGAAAAAAGTATTTCAATACCTAATTAAAGCGATCTCTGTTCCAAACAGCATGTCAGTAGATTGTAATGATACTTAGGACAACCAAGTGTCATCTCAAGTATGGACGTGTTCCTAAATTAAGGCCATAATCACCATGAGTGTACAGGGATTAAATCATAACGTCCAGAGCATATCTCCTGTAGGAGCTTATGAATTTCTGTGAGAACTGAGGATTCAGATTTGTTTGGAAGTGAATTTAAAGTTTCCAAAGCTGAAAGGTTTTCACCCATTTTTCTGTGACTTCAGACTGCACGTAAAAAATAAAAAGATTTGATGGATACGATTCCGAGTCTCTACTCGCCACAGTGAGTAATATTTTATTTGATGTAGGATATCACTAAAATGTGTACAAGACCTTCACGTAAGCTTGGAGACTGGAGCCTTTGCTCTATATTTATGCCCAATTCTGGAGCATATTTCAGAGAAATAAAATCAGGAGTTTATGATCTTATTCACATCATTCAGTCCTGGCCATCTTCTGCTTCACTGTGGACTTTCATAGGCAGTGAAAAGACAATATTATGAAGTTTCTTTTTGATGCTAGAAGAAAGAAGTCTAATCCTCGATGTGAACTGCATAAGGAGTCTTCAAGGCTTTTAAAATATCCAACACACGTCAATTAGATGAATATATGCAAACTACTCTCTAGAGAGTATGTTTGAACCATCAAACTTTAGATACCTAATTAAGGTGCCTTCAACCGCACTCAAGTGAGCTACGTAAAACAACCCAATACGGCTTGAGAACTCCTTGAGAAGTACTCCTTCACCCACATAATGTGAGGAGGTACCAAGAAACCTCAACAACTCCAAGAAACAACAGGTTAAAAAAGAAGTATCGTCCAGCATGACAGTAGCAGTCAAAACGTTGTATTCCCACCTCACTAAACGCGTGACGTTGGCCTGAGGCATGGATCTCCCTTCGCTTGCATTGAGCACTAAAGCCCCAGGTGCCAGCACCACTTGGTTCTTTGCTCGTGTCCTGGCCCTGCTGTGGGCTGCTCCTACTCTGTCCTGAAGATACAGGGCTCACCTGAACCACTCTGGATGTGAGTAACCAGCTGTCACTTGGATTTCGGGCCAGGGACTGGTTGTATAACATTTTGGGTAGGGATTTCCTATCGTCCTTTCTACTTATGGTGGGTCTACGTTGCTGCTTCAGCACACCTATAGCGGCATAAACCCGGGGAAGCCAGGAACGACAAGTTACGCCCTAGATACTTCGCAAGTGGGGCATCAAGAAAAGCAAAAAAAATCTGTGCCTCCGTTACAAGGTTTTTAAATCCAGAGACGTCACTTAAGGACACAGTGGAAAAATTTATTCCGCTTTTCCATCAGTTTATATACTGGAGCCAAATCCATTGTTATTCTCCCACAGTTTATTAGAGTCACAGTTTGTTACTTTTCACTTCAGCTGCTGTTTTTAGACTGCAATTATTCTCATGGCTCAGGAGTCAAAGATTTCATTTTTTTTTCTTTCTAATCTGGAGGAAATTAGTGCTCCAGATCGCTTTTCTATATTTTGGTGAGAATTTCTTTTTTTTTTCCCTCAGCCGGTGCTTAGCCTCTAACAGAACTGCTTCTTAATCAATACCCAGGATAATTAGGAAAAGTGAAAGCTGTACATATCCAACTTTGACATACAAGTGGAACAATTAACCAATCTACTTAACAAATGTCTTATCTAGACTGATTCCTAGAGCTAGCAATCACAATTCAGGAGTATAAATGTTATTACACCTTTCGAACTGTTAAGCCTCATTTCATTTGAATTACAGTATTATTGGTACACGTGAAAAAACAAGTCCTACGAATTGTGACTGAGGGATGGTCACATCTTCTGTGAAAACTCCATCTGCAAAGGAATCCTCACGATTTAAGAGCCACCGTGACAGGAGTAATCCCATCGAGATATTTTTTCACTGCTTTTGGCACAAATCCCAAAGTGTCATTGAAATCAAAGTGCTGGTTTTACTGTAATTTGCCTCAAGGACAAATCATAATTATGTCTACCAGCATACTGAAAAGTCCTGGAATCCTCCTGTTAAAGTAGAATTCTTCATGGTCTGTTTTTTAAATTTGTTTCGTTTTGAACAGAAAAGAATTAGCCATACGCTCTTCAAAGCTGAAGTTGTGGATACAATTTCAGGGCTTGATGCTGCTGAATAAGGCGGAAAAGAGCAAAAAAGAAGCATCAAAAAGTCTCATTAAGGTGATTTCAGTTCAGTCTACCAGACAAAAATGTATGTGAAACAGAATAAATAAAGTAGCAAAAAAGCAATTAATTATTTGACTTTCAAACATCCCATATATACCTCCCAGAAGTCCCCTTTTTATTGCAGTAATGTAATCCCGTCGCTGCAACCAAAAAGCATTAGGTGGACTTGACACACACAAAGTTGGATGCGTAGAACATTGCCTCGTTAAAATATTGAACTCTTATTGGGGTCATATTAATCCCATGGAAGAATTTCTCTTCCCAACAAGTGTGCCTCCAGGAAAATTACCACAAGTTTGCATTAACCAAACACAGCATGTCTTCAAGAGAACCAGCCCGTGACCGTGATCGCTACGCAAATGTGAAGCTGAGGGAGAGTGGGATCAGTGCTTACATCTTGCAAATGAGATTCTTTTTTCTTTGCTGATAAATTTAAGTGCTTCTCTAGGATGGAATAATATTTCTCGCTTTCCTTGTCAAACTTCTTCTTCCCATCCTGAAAGACAAAACACTACCAAGTAAGTATTGGATTGAATAGCACAGATAACTTAAATTAAAAGAAAGAATAGGTGCCAAAATATGCCTGGATTACAAAGCCTTTTTTTTTGCTGGCTCCAATGTTTTTACAGTTTAATTCTGAACGAGGCCTCAAGATACGAACAAGGAGGACTGACTCAATTATTAAATGCAATATGAAGCAGGATTCCTCCTAGAAATAACAAACCTACACAACAGTTTCCCACAATCAATATACACCCGATTTTACGTAGGTGGTACCTTACTAAGTAGACATTGAATGCAAAATAATCTTCCCCAAGCTTTATAAATGGTACCTACCTGTCACACTGTCTTTGCTGAATAAAAACATTGTGGAAGAGGTAGGCGAACTCACCAAATTTGATGATGATGTAGGCCTATCCTTTGCATTTAAGATTAATACGCTTATTTCCCACCCACGCTCTTAAAATACGAGGATGATGGAAAAGCGCATCCGTGGTTGCAAAAGGAAATTGGTCCAAAAGTCTGCTTCCGATACTGTTTTGATGCGTCTGAATATTGTCTCATTTCAAGGAATTATCCTGCCTTTTTCTTACGTTTTTCCCATCGTGTGCAGAAAATCCTCACATTTCTACGGTAAGACTGCTTTAATCCACAATAATAGAATCACAGAATCAGAGAATCATCAGAAAGCTACTGCTATGAGTAAATTAAGAAACATCTTCTTTTCCATAATCTAATTTAGAATTTATACTTCAATTTTTTTTTTTTTTAAATTGGCTATTCTGAAAGCTAAATGTGAAATTGAAGAAAAAGACAGTTTTCTCAGAAGTTTTCCCATCTTTCCAGAAGCACCAAATTTCACGATATAAGAAAATGAATCAAAGTCAATATCCCATCAGAGTATTGTTCTTGATAAAAAATAGAATTTTCAATTATATATCCAGTAACTAAAAGCATCTCTCTACCAATCTAAGTCCTAATGATACTTTCTAATGATTAACAAGTTGAGCATTTTGAGAAAAACAAAACTCAAGGCGACCAGACCCATCCGTACATGTGCAAAAGCGATTAATGGTGGAAAAACTAATTACCGGACCTAAGGCAGTAATATCAGGTCATCTTCAGAACTGCGATGATTCTTTTCCTGACCCCTTGCTCGCTAAAAATCGTTTATATATGAACCCAAGTAACTAGCCTGCATCGTAGCAACACCCTGTTCTTCTTTGTCGTGTCATGGGAAAGTCAGGTTGGTCAGAGAAATAAATGGAAGGAAGGATTTAATGCCATGAATAAAGGTTATCAACCAGCTGTAACAACAAACCACTCGTGAATTAGCTTGTGACTAAAGCTCACAACGCTCATTACACTAGATTATAAAACAATTACACTAGGTTATAAAACACATCATAACACTTTCTACCCTGCAAAAAAGTTGAAATACATTTCGTATGAAAAACACGCACAATTCAACGTTGTCATGGCCTCACAATAGGAATATCTTCAAAGGACATCATCAAAAGCAAGCGCTTAACCCAACCGAGTATTAATTAACAGTATTGGGGATTTTTCTGTGTTTAATTGCAGCTATGCAGATATGAGGAAAAAAAGGCAAAAAGGGAAAAAGAAACAATAAAAGCTTCTATTTTGCCTAGCAGGAGAAAAGAAGCTAGACTAATAATTCTCCAAAACCTTCTTAAAAGAAGGAGAGAAGGCAAAAGGCAGGACTTGCCAAACGACCGATGAGCTAAGAGATCAACTTTTGTGGGACTGAAACCACAGGCTGCTTCCACAGCCACCGTTTCCTTGGAGAATCCTCAAGTGCCACGTGTTTCTGACCATGTAAGAGCAACCCGAGTATCTCAACATCTTGGGTGACCAGCAGGAATCCAGTTCAGTTGATCACACACGGCAAACACGTCTCTTTTGACTAAAAGGCGCAGTTAGTTGCACGTTGTCTTAGCTTTTGAGTCAATGTCGTCAAGGTGCTGGACTAAAATGAAGAGGATTATGTTAAAATCCAAGTGACACAGGTAGCAAAGAGTCTGTTTTGAGAAAATCCCCGAGTCAAGGGCAAGTTCAACTGATGCAATGAAAAACGCAAAGAGAATGACTTTCAAACTTTTTTTTTTTCCATGTCACTGACAGTTGGGGGATGAGTTTGCCTGAGTGCAGTACTGAAGCCTTTGATCACAAGCTGCTGGAGTTCAGCAGTGGATGACCTGTCCAGGAGACCGTCTACCTCAGAAGGTTATCCGCCATGGCTTTTGACAATGAGGCCTGGCTGCAGATGCCATCTGCTGCACATCGGGGCTTGACGCTGTGCTTGCCTTGGGTGCCTCAGAGGCTCAAGCGAAGGCATGGGACATGAACCACGGGCAAAGCTCATGCAGCAGAGCTGTGTCAGACTGGGAATCACCCAGCCCAGCCAGGTGAGGAGCAATTCCTTCCCTGGTGGATTTATGATAGGAGCAGTAGGCATCCCTCTTGGGCTACCTGTCTCAGAATCAAGCTGATATACACATAATGGATGATCCAAAGTCTGGTCAGCCGCTCGAGCTCGCATTAACATTAACATAATCTTCACTAAAAAGAGCTGGAAAAGAGTCTTAAGTCTAAGCTGCCTGATGAGAGTCAAAGAGATAGGTGTGAAAATGGGACCTGGCCACCTAAAATATCTCCTGGTCTTTCTATCATACAGCACATCAAATGCACATGAATGACAAGAGGGATCCACATACACGTCTAATGTGGTTTCCAATGCACCCAATCCAGCTGCTTATAGATTATAAACTCTCTCAAGAGCATGAAAAAATGTACTTGAAATTAATGGTTGCAAGGGATCTTGTATCTCACATGATGTTTCACAAGGATCTCCGTGGCACCATCCATGAAGACACACAGTATTTGAAGGCTCTCTTGGTCTTCTGCCAGCCCCCTCCCAGACTTCACCTTTCTGCTGTAACAGATCCACTCAAACACCACCTCCAAAGCTTTTGCACCAGTTCCTTTAAAGAGAAAAACCAGCAATTGGAAGCGCTCGTGATACCAGTATAACTTCTGGCTCAAGGGTGGTATTTCCAAAGACACCACATTCTATCGACTCCTTCCTTTTTTTTCCAGACTTGAACACAACAAAATTCCTTCCTTCAAAGCTGGAAGCAGACAAAATAAAGAGAAGTAGACCGAGAATAAAGATCCCTTGGCAGTTTTGCCTGCGTTAGCGTCTTTACTCGGTGATCCTTCTGGGAATAAGGACAGTGCTTCTGGCACCGAGCGCTCAGACACGTTTCTGGGAAGAGTCTACAAAATCCTGGTCCCAACAGGTGAGCGAGTTCCCTTCGCTTGAAAGGTCTTCTGCTATGCCAGCACAAACCACATATTTGAACGTAGTGAACCCTCTGGAAAGTGTTTCCTTCATAAACAAAAAGAGACGCACTCAGACGCAGGTGATTCATTTTCTGGAAGAGAAGAAACTCTTCAGTTGATGCCAAGAGGACTCTCGCCTCGCACACTCAGCCGGTGACTCACAGCACACAGGCGCATCCTCAGCAGAGTCCCAGACTTGGCCCGTTCCAGCTTCAGCAGCCTTCTGAAGACTCTTTTATACACAGCTGCTGCCCAAAAGAATCATCTGACTCCTGGTCCCTGTGCCTGTGAGACTGAGAATTCTGCTTCTCCACAGGCCAGGAGGTTTACAAATAAAGTTTCCATGGGAAACGAGCTCCTCAAAGCTTAGGATTGCTTCTGCCTCTAGATTCCACATTGGATCAAACGCCAAGGAGAAAAGAGATGTGGTTGGTTACCAGAACAGACAGCACTAGCCATGACACAACACAGAAGGTACGTGGCCCTTAGGAAAATGCTAGTCCTGACCTATTCTGGGTCTCCTACTCCCTTTCTTCCTTGCCCATCTTTCCTGCAAGTAATCCTTGTCCTTTCTCTCTGCCCTGGAAACTTATCGATTATTTCTGTCAAACTATCAGCAAGAACATATGAAAAAAACCCACTTGAGAAGAGGAGAGGGTACAGTAAAAGAAAAAATCTACACACGGAAAAAGAGAAATTAGGAAATACTAATCATAGAATGTGTCAGGCTGGAAGGGACATCTAGAGGTCATCTGGTCCAACCTTCCTACACAATTAGGGACATCTCTACCTAGGTCAGGTTGCTCAGAGCCCCATCAAGCCTGACCTTGAATGACTCCACGGATGGGGCCTCCACCACTCCTCTTTGCAGCCCATTCCACTGATCTATCACCTTCATGTTAAAGAACTTTTTCCTAATATCTAACCTAAATCTCTCTTTTCCTAGCTTAAAACCATTACTCCTTGTCCTGTCGCTACAAACCCTTGTGAACAGACCTTCCTCTGCCTTCCTGTAGGCCCCGTTTAGGTACTGGAAGGTCAGTATAAGATCCCCCCAGAGCCTTCTCCTCTCCAGGCTGAACAGCCCCAACTCCCTCAGCCTGTCTTCATAGGAGAGATGCTCCATTCCCCTGATCTTTTTGGTGGCTCTCCTCTGGACACGCTCCAATACATCCACATCCTTCTTGTGCTGGGGGCTCCAGAACTGGACACAATACTCCAGGTGAGGTCTCACCAGGGCAGAGTAGAGGGGTAGAACCACCTTTCCTGATCTGCTGGCCACAGTTCTTTTGATGCAGCCTAGGATGTGATTGGCCCTCTGGGCTGCCACTGCGCGTTGGTGGCTCATATCCAGCCTCTCATCCACCAGCACCCCCAAGTCCCCCTCCACAGATTTATTGACATAAATCACAAGCCTGAATGAAGACTTCTTTACTTTATCCTTTATTGTCTTACCTTTTCCTTGCACATGTTAATTGACAGTTAAGGAATACCCGTTGCTCCTTTTTATTTGCCCATGCTCATACAGAACAAGCATGTCCTGGAGTCCATAACCAATGCAGAGCAGAATATCTCTCAGGAGTGCAAGAAGGTCTTGCATTCTGTGCACACCCAGTGGCATGTTTCCTTCAGCCTCATCCTGCTTCCATGCAATCAGAGGGCAAATTGTCCCTCTGGTTGCAGGAAACTTGGCGTGCTGAAACAGGCATTCCGGTTGATGAGGGAAATATTTATTACTGCAAAATAAGCCTGTGATTCATTGTCCTATTTTTTTCCCTATGTAGAAATCTGATTATTGGAAGAGGAAGAGATTTTGAATAGGCTTCACCTAACTTTTGTGCAGTGAACACAGTTGTATGCTGCTGCAGACAACAATTTAGGCATGCTTTTGGCTTTGCTGTCTGCTGGAGTCATACAGTAAGAATGAAACTACAGGAAGCAAAATTTTCAAATTAGAGCAAGTATGATTCACTGTATTTTGAACGTATTTTCAAGAAATTTGGCTTCATTTTGCCTTTGACAAAGCTCTGATAGTCCCTGTGTACACTGTCCTGTTTGGGGGATTTCTCTCTTCCACAAGATCTATAAGATTTCTAAAACCTGTGTAGTTTCCTCATGTGCGCTCAAGTTCTTTCTAATCTGGATCTGCAAGAGGTCTGATCTCCTGGGACTATGTGCACAGTTTAGCATCACCTTAACACACCTTCACAAACTACATTTGTCTTATTGCAGGGCAGTATGCAGACACGTCTGAACTGCTGTGTCTTGCTTCACCACAGCCTGGGCTTCAGTGACAAGAGGGGTTATTGCTGTAGGCTGGGAACAGGTCTGGCAGCTGGGTCATTAGAGGAGCAGGATTTCAGGGAGTGCAGGAAAACACTGTAGGTATGTTTAGTTGGTGGTTTTGGTTTCCTTCCCTTCCCTTCCCTTCCCTTCCCTTCCCTTCCCTTCCCTTCCCTTCCCTTCCCTTCCCTTTCCCTTTCCCTTTCCCTTTCCCTTTCCCTTTCCCTTTCCCTTTCCCTTTCCCTTTCCCTTTCCCTTTC
>JAVSBS010029556.1:0-52887 GCA_033124195.1 Coracias cyanogaster
GGGCACACTGCTGGCTCATGTTCAGCCGGCTGTCCACCAGCACCCCCAGGTCCTTTTCCACCAGGCAGCTCTCCAGCTACTCCTCTCCAAGCCTGGAGCGTTGCTGGGGGTTCTTATCACAAGAAATTTCTAACCTTCAACATCTGGATAGACAAGTCAAAGCATCAATCTTTCAGAAGCTATGCGCACACTTAGTAAGGAAGACAACCAGCACACATACCAGTGGTTCCAGCTCCTGGCTTCTCCTAAGCTCTACTTTGGATAATGAAGGCAGCGTATTCAGCCGCCAAGGAGAAAGAAAAGCAGAAAAAATTCCTACAAGATGACTGCTACACATTATTTTTTCTTTCCTTCAGCATTAGGTCATCAATTAATTTTTAGTTTTCCCCTCAATGATGCTCTAACTTTAACACCTTTCCTTAATTTTATAAATTGTTTTAAAAGATGTTTAGAACATTTCCTGAGACTAGCAGATTACCGAGATGGTTAATTATCATCAACTCCTCCTCAGGCCTGAGGATTCTGGTGCCAGTGAACACTTTACCCAAGACGCTCACAAGGCCTTACAAGCAGAGACTTTCTACTCATCTTGATAAACACAAGAAAAGAACTATTATACTACTTGCTAGCCAAACTGTACTTCCCTGCAACACTCTTGACCTTTTAAAACTCATCACTTCTCTTTTAATGGTAATTTTTAATGGTATTTCCCGATGCCTCTAGGGTGGTGTTCTTCTAACATCTGAAGAAAAACCCAAATAAAACCCACGTATGTAGCTTTAAGAAAATATGAACCAGAAAATCATAAACAGGTGCAAGAAAAACAAATTTAAAAGTCATTCTCCTTTTCCAAATCTTAAAGAAGTTCCGAAATATTTCCAGTTCTGCCATCACCTCTATTTATCTTCCATAAAAGTGTGCAACTCGTAAAATCTTGAGCATGATTGATATTCTTAATGAGGCAGCTCCATCACTTTTGCTAAGGACCTTCAAAGGAAAATAAGAAATTCTGTGAAGTGTTTGGTATTTTGTCGTTATCAAAACTGTGGGGAAAAAAAAAAAAAGAAGACATCAAAGGCCCTGCAGGTGGAAATCAGTAAAAATTCAGGATTGGAGCATAAAGTGAACAAACACCTATAGTGTGGTTATTTGATTCTCTTCCACATGGCACCGATCACGTGAGAATTCTCTTCCTACGCTCAAAGAAGCAGGATGCGTTTGGATTTTTCACGGTAAGGCATCATCGCTAGCTTGTGAGGAAAAACGAACCCAAAACCTTCTCAAGACAGACTTCAAATCCCAGTTATTTGCACGACTTCTAACCACGCTTCCCCGATTCCTGCATTGGAACGTAACGTAACGTCCGTTTACCAACACAACCCTACAAAAACCCTGTTATGCTACATTTCAGGATTATCAGGGACCAACAGGCGTTACCATGACGTTATTCCAGGTAGAACTTAACCTTTGGAATTCTGAAAGGGTGATTATATTCTACCTCCTCTATTAAAATCTGAGAAGCAAGAGCATATGTAGACACCCTTCCACTCTTTTTTTTTAAACTACCAGAAAGAATGCTAGAAATATATTTAATATGTATTAAAACCCAAAGAACTGCTTTTAAACAACAAATCACTCAAGTGATTTTTGACATATGAACTGACACATTGAGGGTATTCCAGAATTTCCTTGCCAGTTAGAGCCTCAAACTTCCAACCTCGCTACTAGTGAAACCGGCTGCTAAGCGGAGTTACACGCTGCCCGCCCCCAGAGTACAGCACGGAGACAAAATAGGCGCCAGAATTGAGGGCAAAATGAGATCTTTTAGCGCTTTTACACAAGTTAATACTTCTACCTAGAGAAATCAGGGACGGAGGTTCTAATTATTCTCTCATAAACTCACTTCTGTCCCATACATCACAAATTTCGCCTAAAACTCTTCAAATGTATTTAGCCTGAAAAATGTAAGACTCCACATTTAAAATTACTGAAGAGCTCTTGACTCTCAGGATTACTAATAATGGATTTTTTTTTCCTTTGAACACCAGTAACGACAAAATAATCTTCTCAGTATCTGACAAAATGCACAGAAAACCAAAGCCAAACAACATCACCTGCGCCTGGCCACTTTTCTCCATTGCCATGAAGTTCTACATCAAAATGAATAAATAGGCTTATTTCTAATAAGCTTAATAACATAATTAAGGTTAGTAGTAATTCTCTGGGAGCTGCATCATGTGTCCAATGTTGTTAAGAGTCTCCTGGACTGCAGTTTCTCCAACAGGAGCTCTCTTACTACCTAGCTGGTAGAAGAGGTACAAGGTGTTGCTTTTAGAAGCAGGACATGGACAGGGACCACCCACTGTCCCTTGGGAAGTTGAACTGATCCCTCAAAGACTGAGCTGCGACTCAGAAACATCTTCCCCAGTAAATCTGAAATTTTTAACGAAACACGCATGCTTTACTTTATGCGCTGTTGAAGACGTTTGGGGAAAAGTTCAGTCCCTAAAATGAGATGATCTTTGGACAGCTCAGCACTTTAAGTTGATGTGAAAGCATGCCTCTGACTTCTCCAAAATCTTACTCTGTAGGCAGCGAGGTTGTTGAGCTTCACAGTGCAGCCCTTGGTAGGGATCCATCTTTTGGCGTGTATATTCTGGTATAGCGATGTGCTCCAAACTATTGTTGAGTAAAACTGTCTTCTAGATGGTTTTGCCATGCCTACAGCTGTTCTGTTGTTCAAAACACTAAAACCGATACCCTAAATCCTGAGATGTTTCAAATTCAAGATACTTCTGTGAGGCTGTCTTTTTAAAATTTAAACCAAAGACCAGTCAGAATCGAGACATGCTCTATAATTAGGAAAAAAAAATAACTAGATTCTCCGTGCCATGTAATAATTTTACTGAACAAAGCGCTCTCAAGATGTACTTTTCATAATTTTTATATACAAAACCCATAGAAGAATAAAGCTTTAAGTAATGGTTTTACAGAATACATTGCAGTTAATCGTGGCATAGCATGTTCCCAGATATCTGATACCAAGCTCACACGTCAGAAGCATCTATCACGGGGCATTTCCAATTAACACGCCCATCTCATGTCTGCAATTAAAAGCTTTTTAAGATGTCCCACTCTTCAGCAGCAGTCAGCTGTCACCCAGTGCAAATGAAGCTACGAACAAGTACTGAAATCCTGGAGATCTGATTTAGGGACAACATTCAGCATCACCTCAGACATTTATTACATGATAAATTAGTTTACTAAATGGAAAGTTTATCTTAAGTAATGTTTGGGTAACTGAAACATTTTGTTAAGGACAACACACAACTATAACTTATAAGGTTATCTGGAAACAATGAGCTTGTGCTAACATGCAGAAGAAAAACCACTCGCAGAATGTAATTAGTGCAGCTTCTAAAGCGTTTGCAAACCATTGCTAATACATTTTTTCTTGACTATTTGATTCAGGGGCTATGGCAGCTAAAATGCCATGTTAGCATTTTCAAGGCTACTTGAAAATAAAATGTAACCGTACTAATCATCATTTACTTCTTTTGTACTTATTTCATTGTACTCACATTCCATTAAACCAAACAAAAAAAGTTCAGAATACTAAGTATGAGTGATTGTGCTTCATGAATTATTTCTAACGTGCCTCTAAAAAAAAGAAAACAAACCAAAACCATCCCAACTTAAATTTAAAAATCTGGGATAAATCCATCAAAAAGCCCAAACGAGTGATTTACCAAAACATTAGCAAGAACGGTGTGATTACATTTGGAGTTTTGACATTCTAAAGCCTTTACTTTCATTGATGGAAGATAATTTTTACACCCTCTTTTTTGTCTTTATATCACAGCAGAAAACAGATCGAGTGTGAGTGCTTACCCATGCTTACTCGAAATGGCAGACAACACAAGTCACAGAAACCCAGACCGAGACTACAGGAGTTCACAAAACCTAAAACAAGGTTAGCAGATATGCCTTCTTTAGGACAATACATATGAAGGGTTTTAGGAACTTTATTTCAGCTCATTTCAGACTACGCAGTGTTTTCTCCTCCCTTCCAGAGGTCTGTGACATAAAGTGGTAAACACGTTCTCTTTCATATTCAGTTCCGTAGCGAAAAGATTATGCTTGCATAAATAGAAAAACACATGATAAAGCAAAATATTTTTCATTAGGAAGCCAATCATAAATAAATTCACCTAAAATTAACAGAAGAAGCTGCTGCGTTCCTTCTACGCGGATACTTTTTTAGCATGTTTTAATAGTCAACTTCATTGTCTAGCCTGGGACACAACAATTCATCATTGAGCACTCAACACTTCTGCACACTGAACTAAGTCTTTTTTTTTTTTTGTTACATTTTTTACATTTTCTTTACAAATGTAATGCTTATGTACATTATATATTTTATTTCTACAATTGATGTACTTTACTGAAACTCTACAACCTTCACAGGGAATTTGCTCAAGTCTTTAGTAAGTATGAATCATTCCTTTGAAAAAGAAATGCATATAAACAACCAACATACATCACTGCCCTCTGACATCTCTGTTAAGAATTTGGGTCTGGAAGGGCTACTAATGTAAGAAAAAAGGCTTTACCTAATTGTACATTTTGTTAAGAAATATCATCCCACATAGCTACATAAATTCACCAGCTTGCAATGAACAGAGCACCATACTGCTGCACAACTGGAAACATGTAGAAACCAATTTAAAATTTACTAGTGAAACAGCTTCATCACTCCTAGCACTTTGACTTCATCTGCAAAATTCTTTTGGAAATGTATACTTCTTTAGCTGTAAAGCTTCCAAACCAGTGCTGGTCGCTGCATATTGTGAAGAACAAGCATCCACCTCCGTAACTCCCCGTATGCTTCTCTCAGCCCGTGCTTCTATCTGAAGTCAGGATTTTTCTTCTATTTATTCCTTGTTCACTTACAAATCTGCTGTTGAATATTAAGTAAGAATTCATAATATGAGAAAGCTGCTTCTGTCCGATCCTCAATTAAATGCTGGAAAAAATCTGTTTTGGCAGGGTTCTCATCTCTGAAAGAAGAGAGGAAGGTATTTTAGTGCAAACACTGAGCAAAAAATCCACTCTAAATTCAAGCAGAGGCATAAGTTCCAATGAATTGCTTACCGCCCTTTGAAGTCTAGATTTAGTCCAAAGGCACAATTGCAAATAATCCAAAATTTAGGAAAAAACAAAAAATCTAAAGTTTGTAATACGCTATCAAACAACAGCATCTTTTTAAAAAGTATAAAATGGTAGAAAAGTGCTTGAAATAGCATTTAAAATATCTTGCAGAAACACGTAAAGGAAAGAAAGATGATTTTGTTTTAGAAGTTAATAAATGTTGGTGGCAAGGAATTTCGAAAGAGCTAAATTAAATGCTGATAAAGATTTTAAAAAATGGAAAATTCACATCTCTGATTACATGCCATCTCAATCATTTTTTCTTATCTCCGTAGTTTTTCTTTGGCAACGGAATAGAGAAGGTAAACGTCTCAGAGATCTAGGATCCAAAGTTACCGCCCCAATAAAAATTTGCTTCAGTCCTATGTTTAAACATTCTTTATCCGAGTAAGAAAGTCATCATACTGTCTGAAATGTGATCTCCTGTCCGCCTCAGTAAACTGAGTACTCTAGAGAAGACAAATGAAACGTCATCTCAAGTATAAATGTTTCACAGCATTTAAAACTTCTTTAAGCAGGTCATGGCTTGAAGTGGCTTCAGATCTTGCCTCATCTGCCATGAATCAACGGCTGTACAAACCTCAGTAACAAATACATACAATTATTAAACCATCTACAGATTATTAACCTTACTTGGAGGTGTTTTTTTTTTTGTATGTGGATATTGAAATTATAAAAGCTATACCAGAAATTAACCTGATTATAAGGACATCCATTGCTTTATTTTATTCTTAGCAATATAGAAATACGCAACGAATTCCTACCAAAAAAACGATTAGTAACTGAATTTGCACTAGATAAACAGCAACCTTTGTTGCTAAGGGGTTTTAGATAACAGCACTGTATTTACTGGAAAAAGGATGTTATTTAGTTTCTTCTAGGCCAGGTATTCCCACTTTTCGTCAGTGTCAATTAGAAACTGTAAATACAAGTTGCCAATAATTACTCGGTATCTAACAGAATTACTTACTTTATTACTTGAAGAACTGGACTTAAAGGTCTACTGTCTCTAAGCCAAGATATAAAAGATCGTGTCCTTTCTGAAGACAGTGCATCTACCTCAGGAAGCTGCGACTGGTTGAAGGAAATGGAAAGAAGTCATCATCTTTTACTATCAAAACTATTAAAAAAAAAGCATAGATCATGATAATCATACCATGACCCAAATCACAATTTCCTTTAAGAAATTACCAACCATGCTTGAAGTACAAAAATTCAGTAATATCTGCTCTGTAGGAAGCAGTAAATCTTAACTTAAACTGTCTTTTAAGTGCAAAGGATTCTAGAAAGCAAGTTCATACAAAAAGTCATCTTTTCAAAATGCTGCTTTTGCAGTTTTCTTGCCTTTCTCTTCCCCCGTCAATCAAATTCCTACACGCTGCATTTTGCATCGCTGAAAAGATGAACAAAGCAAAGAAGTGAAATCTGAATTGTAAAGAAATTTCAGTGCAAAGATTATATCGGACTGTTTGCTTGGGGGATGAGCTGAAAACAGTGAAGATTTTTTTAAAAATCAAGTTAATTCCTTGAGCTAAAAACACCACCTCTTAGGCCAATACAACCTTTCAAGACAATTAACACAACACTGATTACAGTTTTAAAAGTAATTCCAGTGCTACCTTTGTAGTAAATGAATGGAAGACAAGATTTAAAAGTAAAGACAACTTTTATGTTCGTTTTTTTCTCTCATTGTCATTATAAGAGATGCCATATCACCATGGATAAAGGAAGGGTAACTTTTTTTTCAGTTCTTCCTGAAAACTCTGTCAACTAATACTTACCACCAGCTTATCAGAGGGGACAGTTTGAAGTTCCCAGTACGAGCCACGCACAGAACCCCGATCCGGCACTTTGACAGTAGTCTTAAAGCTCACCACTCTTTACGTGGTCTTCTCACGCCTTTCATACTACGTGAGCTTTAGAAGCAGAAAATACCTCCCTATGTGTTTCTACAAAGACTAACACATTTTTGGTGCTGTCTGAAGATCACCATTCGATGGGGAAATTGTTTGTGTCTTTCAAGGGTCCATCTTTACCCACCACCCGTTGACACTTTGGAGTCACCACCCACAGAACAGGGGTCTTCTCTTGAACTGCTGCTCTGCTTCACGCACAAGATTACAGGTACGGGTTATATCATAAAAACCCCTCCACTGAAACACACATCCAAGGAGCTTTGATGTTCTTTTTAACAGCAGATCAAGACTTGGAAGCTTGAGCAAGACTTAACTCTTAGGCTTTACTCACAGGCCTTTCATGTCATACCATAGACTTGGCATCTTACACCAGGTTCAGTGAGTTCTGAAAACCATGGTATCAATAAAAGAACTCTAACCTTAACAATTAACGCATATGAATAGATAATTTTTGTATTCAATCTATTAAATTCCATGAGCCCACATGTATTTCCATAAAAATAATAAAAGCAGTAATGCCACTGAATAATTTTTTGGCATTCCAAGAATGCCAAAAATTGACATATTTACATCCTTAAAGGCATTTGGCAACTTCTGTCTGTCTCCTACAAAGGGGCAGAAGGTTAGAAGCTATCCAAGAAAATCTCCCAATTTCATAGTTACATAATTACAAACGGAAAACGCAGAAAAAATTGATTAAATACAGATTCCAAACATAAGCACTATGCAGCACAGCTCACTAAAACGCCTACCATTTTCTGAGGCACTGACGCATAGTTTGGATATCCAAGGACATCTTTTATGAAGTTGTTATCACAGTTTTTTCCAATCCAAATGTAGAAAATCTGTAAGACGTCAGAATCAGTTTTAGCAAAGGCCTTGCATACATCTTTCTTTATCGAAAGAGACAAGTGCTGATGTAATTGGAATATCAGGATAACACCTTTCATGCAAACGAATCACTTAAGCGCTCCAGTTGCCATTCATATATACATCTTCATCCTCATTATTTGTATGTGTACTTAGTAATACATCGGTAGTATTTGAAATGAGATCATTAAATGTGAAAAAAAAAAGAATGAGGATGCAGGACACCTCAATAACGGAACAGTTAATGCATTTACTTCCCATGTTATCTCCTAAAATGAAAAACTGAATTTTATAAAGTCACACCACTGTGTCAGTTACTGCACGCTGACTTCCCAATCTAAGCAAGTCATAGTAAAGCATCAATTATTAAATTGCATTACAGTAATTATTTCAGACATCTGGAGACAGAAGCTAGTTTGACATTCACACTCAGGGCCTGAACTCATACAAGGTTTAAAGCACTTTCTAGACGGCCATCAGAGCAGCATAAAGTTTTATCACATCATTCAAGTAGGATAATGCTTTATCCAATTAAGTGTGTTTTAGTGTAGTTTCTACAAATACCTTGAACTGTATCTACAGGTTTTGAGACAGCCATGTGTCCCTGTGGCCAAGAAGGCCAATGGTATCCTGGGATGCATTAAGAAGAGTGTGACCAGCAGGTCAAGGGAAGTTCTCCTCTCCATCTATTCTGTCCTAGTAAGGCCACATCTAGAGTCCTGTGCCCAGTTCTGGGCTCCCCAATTCAAAAGGGACAGGGAACTACTGGAGAGAGCCCAACGGAGGGCTACAAAGATGATTAAGGGACAGGAACACCTCCCTTACACCTTCCTGGGACTGTTTAGCTTGGAGAAGAGCAGGCTGAGAGGGGATCTGATCAATATTTATAAATATCTGAAGGGTGGGTGTCAGGAGGATGAAGCCAGACCCTGTTCAGTGGTGCGCAGTGATAGGATGAAGGGCAACAGGCACAAACTAGAACACAAGAAGTTCCACCTCAACATGAGGAGAAACATCTTTACCGTGAGGGTGACAGAGCTCTGGAACAGGCTGCCCAGGGAAGTTGGGGAGTTTCCTTCCCTGGAGACTTCAAAACACGCTTAGACACGTTCCTGCGTAGCCTGCTCTAGGTGACCCTGCTTTGGCAAGGGTGTTGGACTAGATGATCTCCAGAGGTCCCTTCCAACCCCGACTAATCTATGATTCTGTTCACTCCCCACAACTCCCTCAGTCCTGCAACTTTTACGTGACACAAGCCACAAATCATAAAATCCCCTTATATTTCTACGTAACTGAGAAGGTTCCTGCATCAGTGAGAAGTGCTCTGGTAGACTGTAGTATATACAATTTCATAACCATTAGGAGAAATCTTGGAAAATGGAAAGCCATTATTTCCAGAAAAAAAAACCCCACCTTGATGTGAGCTCTTGGTAAATTCTGATCAGTCTAGAATGAAAAATAATTAGCCTCTGAAGCCATAATATGCAACCTCAAAGATACTCCTCTGATCAAAATATGAAGGCATTTCACTGGAACACAGATTACTGCCAGGTTACCTGGAATGCTCACTCACTACACTGTTACTGTTGAGAGTTGACTGCTTTTAGTAATACAGCACGCATGGCTGCTTTTTTTTCTTAAAAAAAAAAAAAGGAACATGTGAAACTGATACTTACTGAACCACAATCCATAAGAAAAGCTCCTTCTCTTGTCAGCTTCTCTGCAGACAACTTCTGAAGAGGTGGCTGAGGAACGACTCTGTCATTTACATGTATTGTACTCTGGAACAAAAAAACAAGACTCAATAACATTCATTTGTATTCTATCTTAATCAGGTAAAATAAAGCAGGAAAACCCACTTTTAATCTCTGGCAAAATTTTGAGGATTGTCATGTAACAGAATGTCATGTTAAGCCCAAAATGATGATGCACATTCATCAATTCTGGAATGTTACCTCACCTAAAGGCTACTTTATTACCTAAAAAAAGAATAATCCAAGTTCATTTAAGTTGCGCATGTAACATTTCTCATGCTACAGATGCCAAACATTCGAAAGAATTCTAGTGTCTACACTTATTTCTCCAAAAACCTCCGCAGATTTTTTTTTATTGCGCTCAGCTTCACTAGAAACGTTGCAAGAACGGAAAACCATCACATTCCACTCGCTATAAGGGTTCGCTATTTTACTGCATTAAGTAACAGAAAGTTCTTTGAGTTACCATCCTGCCGGAAGCGATACATGGATACTATGACCTGATTAAACAAATTGGCTATTTGCTACAATTAATTAATTGTCAATTAATTTCAGTAGGTTGGATAAACTCTATTTTCTGCATCGTTCTACTAGAAATAACTGATCTGAAGTCCTTTCCTGGATCTCCCAAAGACACTGCTGGTTCTTTACAGGACTTGAACATGTAATATAGTGATTCAGCTTAAAGTTCCACAAAGAAAACTTGACAAGGTTAGATGAAGAAGTCGGCTTCTCAAATCCCATGGGGAGGAAGGGTGATGGTCTACAAAAAGATGAACTAATTGATTCCACTGAAGAACACTGAGTTTAGACTTATGAATGTAAATTTATGAAATACCTTAAAAGAAACTTTGAGACTGTCGGTCGCTCACAGGTTGTGCTGAACACCACCAACACTACCAAATTTAGCATATAACTGCGTAACTAAGGCTTGGGGAAGTGTGGCTGGAAAGCTGCCCAGCAGAAAAGGACCTGGGGGTGCTGGTGGACAGCCGGTGGAACATGAGCCAGCAGTGGGCCCAGGTGGCCAAGAAGGACAACAGCATCCTGGCCCATGTCAAAAAGAGTGTGTCCAGCAGGAGTAGGGAAGTGATCGTGCCCTTGTACTCAGCACTTGTGAAGCCACAGCTTGAATACTGTGTCCAGTTTTGGGCACCACAGCGTAAGAGAGACATTGAGGTGCTCGAGCAGGTCCAGAGAAGGGCAACAAAGCTGGTGAGGGGTCTGGAGAGCATGTCTTATGAGGAGCAGCTGAGGGAACTGGGTCTGTTTAGTCTGGAGAAGAGAAGTCTGAGGGGAGACCTCACTGCTCTCTACAACTACCTGAATGGAGGTTGTAGAAAGGTGGGTGTTGGCCTCTTCTCCCAAGTAACTAGCAATAGGACAAAAGGAAACAGCCTCAAGTTGTGTCAGGGGGGGTTAGATTGCATATTAGGAAAAATTTCTTTACTGAAAGGGTGGTCAAGCATTGGAACAGGCTGCCCAGGGAAGCGGTGAAGTCATCATCCCTGGAGGTTTTAAAAAAACCAACCACGTAGACATGGCACTTCAGGAGATGGTTTAGTGGTCAGGGTAGTGGCTGAGTTGACAACTGAATCTGATGATCTTAGAGGTCTTTTCCAACCTTGATGATTCTATGATTCTATATCTTGTATGACACTTCCAAACAAACTCCTACATACACTTTTCCAAAGCTAGTGACTAACAAGCTCATGAAAACTTACCTTAAAAAACCCACTAAACCACAAACTTATTTTTGCAATTACAACTAACTTTGACCTTAAATAAAATCCCATCTTACCTCTTATTATTAAAAAAAAAAATGCATCCATGTCCTAGGCTACCTCTGCAAAACGTGAACTAATAAAACCTAGTTTCAAACATGAAGCACTTCCTCAGCCTGATCGCAACCACCTAGAAGTACAATTCCATTTTATCCACATCAGTCTGAAAAACCACCGGAACTTTGTTACTTCAGGTGACTTTATCTGGTTACAGTACACAAAACCTAGATTCCTCCACCAAATGTGCTTCACCCGGTTCCCCCAGACAGTTCTAAAACACAAAACCACACTGAAGATGTTTCTAATGATCACAATTTTCTCTGCATAAAACACGGAATTATTGTGTCACTGAAACAAGATGAAGTAAAACCACAGTTCTGCTCACAACATACTACTGTACTTGAAACTCAAAACTTGAAAATAAATGTTTTTTTCTTCATTTTTTTTGGTAACTCATGGAAAATGCTCAGTTTCCATTACAGTAACAACTTTAATTACATTATTGCAGCACAACATCAAGCTTAACAAACCACTGAAACTAGAAAATATTATAAAACAGGCTTGATACATTACCTCATCAATCAACTTGTCTATTCTGTACAGGTTGGGATGTATCATTTTCATCAAATGAACAAGAGGCTGGCTCTTCATCTGGCACATTGCATATACACGATCATCCAAGCGTGTACTCATGCCTGTTCTAAACGCTTTCTGCAAGAGAACGGTGTTGTTACTCAAATCCTGTATTTTATGTCACATCTAAACGGCGTATTTCAGAGTTTTCGAAAGCGTCGAGCAAAGATGGCAAATCTTTTGTAAAGAAATGTCTCTGAGAGACATGAGAATCTTAATCAAATTCAACTTGAATACAATACCTTTTAAAACTTAATCCATTCTCTCTCCTTATTGATGAAGGAGAATAAGAAACTTCCCCCTCACACACATTTTGTGTAAAATTTGTATGATTGGGCTAGCATTTCTCATTTTCATTCCTGAGGAATGTTCCTGGCCTGTGAAACTCACGGGTGCAAGACATCCAGGGAAGATATGAGCCTAGCAGAGTCCAAAAGACATACCTCTGTGGATAAGATAACTCTGACGTTGTATTATTAAGAATCATATTAAGGACAAGCCGTGGAAGGGAAATATACTTTCATGTTTTATAGCAGAAACTAGGCTCTCCTGGAATAAAATCTTGTAATTTTCTTTCCCACTGGATTTTTCAGATCTCCTTTAGAAGCAATCGGGAAATGACTGCTGTGAGGAGTAATAACATGGAGTAAGCACCATATTCTGGTTCGACAGAGAATACTCCTCGAATCAAAGTTCATTTCTACAACAAAGCTAAGTACATCGGTCCTCCTCGGCTGCTACAAGCCTTTTGGTTTCTCTATATGCCAGGCTTTCTTACTATTGTTAACAAAGATAATTAAAAAAACAAAGCTAAACCAACCTAAACAACTTATTTTCTCAGCCACTCTTACTTCTTTCCCATGGATCCTCTTGATAATAAATGGTCTGGTTTCCCCCCACCATTAACTACATCACTTATGCAAGTACCAAAGAAGTACTAACCAGTGTATTAGAGACTGAAGTAATCACTAAACCAAAGAAAATGAGTTGTTATGATTGGATTTCTTACCAAACTCATATGAAGGTTTACTCATAATAAGAAAACAAAGAACTATCAGGCACAAAAATCTTTAAGCTACCAGATTTGTTGATAACAAGATCCTGCAGTAAGTTCCCTTTTTAAGTATCATGTTTGGTAATACCAAGATATTAAAAAAACCAATAAATCAGAAAGTACTAACTACTTGGATCTGAACTTTAAACGGTGACACTTTAGTTTCTGTAATAGATGCCATCGTATCTCCGTGGAAACTAATTTTCCTTCTTGGTACTTTGAAGTACAAAGCACATGCATTGAACAATAACTGACTTTTCATAAAATAAAATGGAAGAAGTACTAATAAACACCTTCCAACAATCTTCATGGGCAACACCAATGAGCTGCCAAAATCTGAGAAATCCTCATTGTTACTATATATATATATTTATTTTCACTCTAAAACAAATGAAGGCAAACCACAAAAAATTCAAAATGAAGTTGCTTGACCCAGAGCTGAAGAATCCTTAAAACACAACAACGAATGAAATATCAAACATTAATCCTCTAGATTACACATACCTGCTTGAGAAGGGCCAAAATATACAGTGGAAACAGCTTGAGGGAATTTGGTGCGATCAGCATGGACTGCTGCAGATTTGAGGCAGTTGACATGTATGCTGCCAAGGAGTCTACCACGGCATTAACTAAGGCATCTCTTGCATCCGCAAGACTAGACGAAACGGAGCGATCCACAGCTGTTGGGTCAGAAGTATACAAGAAATTACTGGAGTTGGCCTCATTCACTCCCTTGAATTTTGAACACATTAGTTGTGTATTTTAACCACCCACGGTCCTAACTTTTTTTGAGGAGGAAATAAGATGATTGCCCACGCAGAACCTCACTTTTGTGGTGCCTGATCTCCATTCCTGAGTTCCTACTCTTGGAAAATTAAAAAAAAAAAAATAAAATGTTCAAAGCTGTAGTATGATTCCATGATAGGATTCTATATACTTGAGATTAATTAGAAATTCTCTTTCAAACCTTATACAAATAACTTGGCTATTGATGAAAAATCCTCTGCTGTCCTACTTCCAAGAGAGGATTTGCAGCAATTATTTATTTTTTTCCCCACAAGAAATTTCTTCTATTATTTCAGCAGCACTATTAGGCTTAGTGTAAATGAAGCTCCATCAGCTTCAGGACCTGCAAATCCTTTGGCCAGAGGAAGCCACCTGCTGGACTGAATGCATATTTAAGATGAGATACAGAAGAACTACTTACTACTTCTAATTTATTCCGCTATTAATATACATAAAATGCTGCACAGAGCCATACACATTCAATGACAGAGATCAGCCTATGAAACAGCTACTTATGACCCACAAGTAGAGAAGAATCCTCAACTGAGCAACAACAGAAGCACGGAAAACTAACATGTATCTCAGATACATCGTGTCAGGAGTTACCTTGTAGTCTCCAGCAACTCACTAAACTGAATCACTCTAAGTAAACTTAGAACGCTCAAGTTTGAGATAACGATGATGATACAAAACTGAAAGTTTTGATCCAACTGTGTTATGATTCCTTATCCTTTAATAAATTCCAGAGAACAATATAAGAAGGCACCTTTTAAAAGATGAAACTCAACTAAGTATTCAAACTAAGGAATAGTTTTGGTACAACATTGACTTTGTCATCCTTTGTATTCTCAGGCTTCGGTGGGCTCCACTCCAAGCTTTTTCTACAATACCTGGGCTTCCTTCATTGCTTCACTTAAATGGCTGGCGAAATAAAGAACGTATAAAAAGAGATTTGAACCTTCCTAGTCTGTACTCACCCATGTTCGCCAAGAGGCATACAACTGCTTGGACATCTGCTCCTGCATATACGTCGGTCAGCGAACTTACTACAGGCAAGCAAAGTGTGTGCACTCGAATCCGACGTTCACCTAATCGAAGTAAGTAGAAATCATTATGCAGTGTCTCTTGGTAGAGGTCCATAAATACAGTTTCGCTCTAAAGCATTCAACTTATCAATCAGCACAAGTTCATAACACAAACCAGCTTAAAACATCCACAGTAGTTGTCTTGATCCTATAGACGAAGTACACCGATTTCCCAAATTCCCCAAATTTTGTGGTATCTCCCACAAAAGTAGCTGCTGTTCTTGATGCCCACCCAATGTACTAGCAACTCGCTCCGATCTACCACGGGTCCATGATTTTGGACAAAGGATGTGCCAAACATGTTCTTGTTTGTTAACAACCGTATGCCTTCTAAGTAAAGAAATCTTGCTGAACCAGCTCCATGTAAGATGGAGATAAATTACATTTTCCCATCAAAACAGAGTTTGTAAAGATTTAATTATGTGATTATCTGCCAAGCAGGCTCAGTAGATTTGAAAAAATTCTCTCAGGGCATAGACAACAACAAAAGGCTGTGGAACTAACAATATAAACATTGTGTTAGAAAAACAAACAAAAAGCCCAGTGGCCAATTAATTTGGATTTATTTACCTTTGCTGGAAGTATACAAAAGAGCCGTTTGAAAACAAACCAAAGATGTGTCAGTCAGACTTTCCTCGATGGACATTTGTACTGCAAATCCAGCATCGGGATTGACATTGGCAAGGGACAATAAATCAGTAGATCGTACAAAAAAGTTCCCATGAAAAGTGTGTATTGAGAGACCTGGAAGCAGATTAAGTAATTCAGAGTGAGGTTAAAACAACATGAAAAACCTCCACCAATAATTAAAACCCGCAGTCCTCAGGCTATGTTTAAGAAAACAGTAAAGATACTTTTTCTATCACACAGAATCAGTTACGTGACTCAGATATTTTGGCATGGCTCTGTAGAGTTCACGTTCAGTTCTGAACACACCAAACCGACTGATGCCCTTACACGTCAACTTCGCTCCAGTGAGAATACGCCATCTTAAGTAAAAAACAGCACAAAAACCCAAATGGCAAAGCTAACACGACTCAAGGGTGACTATCTCACTCTTCAGTGAAAAGAGAAAACCTGAAATCCAACGTTGCTAAAGACTAAGCACGTTGAAAATGATAACTAACGTCCTTACACCGGCTTCTCCATACAGATCGGTATTTAAAACCTACCTTTTGTACATCTTATGCGCATCACTGCTTCAAATCCAATCTTTCTTGTAAGGTATCTTTTGAGGTCTTTTTGCAACTTTTCGGCCTGAGCGGGATTATGGCTACGGTGGAAAGATGGGTAGTAATAGATGCATCCAGCAGAATACTTGGACATGCAAGCTACGGAGGAGGAAAAGATGTGATGAAGAGGTAGAACCGTAACACGAAGCCAGGACGCAACAGTTGTGTCCGACCTTCTGCAAGTCGCATCTATGTTCATCTTTTTCTTAATATGACCCCTATTTGTAAGATACCAAGAACTGGCCCAGACTCAGGCCGCTGAAGACGGTGATGAATCACCCCGACACACAATTATCTAACGATACGCCTACTACAATAAGTATCCTACCTTCAGCAGCTAAGCCAGGAGTGCACGCAGAAATCCTTTGTAGCACAGAGGTAAAATTAAGTGTGTGCGCAAAGACAAATCTTGGTTTAATACTGAAAGATGAGAACTCTGTTCTACCTCTATGATTAAACTTTATTAATTCCTTGCCATCTGGCTGTTTCTTGAGCAGGAGAGAACCTTTTAAACTGTGAAATTCCACAACAGATTGTCTGATACCACCAATCCAATACTCCTCTTCTTTACTGCTATCAATTGCAAAGTCAATTCCTCTGCAGCATTAGCTGCATTTGGAGAAGTGCAAAAACCGTTACATGATTTAAGAATTCCTGAGTAGCCTTTGCTTCTGAAGACAGACAACAGAAAGAGGAACTGCATACATTAGGTACTCCTTACCAAGAGAAGCTAGATCGGAATATTGTGAACTCAAAAGGAATAAATCCACAGCAGTCTGCTGGCCTGAGCAGTCCAGTGCCAACTTCTTATAAAAATCCGTTGCTGGACCAAGATGCTGGACCACCTTCAATGAATAAATGACACAGGAAAGAGTTAAGACAACTATGTGATCTCTTAAGACTTCATGAAACAGAAGATATACTCATGTCCTGGTTGGAGTTAGAACCAAACCAATTCTGTTTCAGTGATTTTGCTTCTCAGCTGAGTCTTTTCTAACTAACTGCACATTTTTGCAGACAGCGTCTGCTTCTAGCAGTGATAACACTGGATGTTTAGAGTTATGACCAAGGATTCGTGCGCAGACCAATTTACAAGCAGTTATGATCCTATTTTCAAGGAACTTTATGTTCATATACAAATAAACATTCCTGTAACTATGTAACACTTACCGGATACTGCAAACTACAAGGTCATAAAAATAAGAAATCACATTTTAGTTCTACTATTTAATATATCCGTGCTTTGGTTCAAAACCCAAGTTGATATTAACAGATTCAGAGATATTTGCAGCTTCTTTTGCTCGCCAAGAAAAGCTGCGGATGAAAAGGCCTGAATGACGGCTCACTTGGAAACAAGTAATACCACAAACAAACGTATAAACGAGTGATCTTAAATGTGCATAGACATTGAATAATTAACATATAGTGAACTGCTATAAACAAAAACCAAGAGCTGATCTGCAGAACTACGCAAGTCAGAAGAACACGGGCAGTGCCCAGTCTCATGAGACGAATATTAACGGATTTTTTTTGTACCTTTGTGCTTGACCTTTGATTGGGATCTTCTCTGGAATGCAAAAGCCCAGCTCCCAGAGACGGTAGCTGGGTTTGAAACACCGATATTCGACCACCCGTTGGAGACATCAGCTTAAACGCAGCCTGAAGAGCCGGGCCCAATGCGCTGTGCGTTTCTCTTGTGTTGGTGAACATGTTTGGTAATGCGTTCAACAGATCTTTTATCAGCTGCAGAAAAGATTGGAATTCTTTATGAGATTTCGCAAGCTGGAGAGTTTGTGCTATTTCTAAAAAGCTGTACTGCCATAAGTGAAGCAGAATAATCAGTACCAGGTATTTCAGCTTAGTTTCAACTCGTTAATGAAAACAAAGTCATAATTTTAAAACCTATGACGCATCAACCCAATGAGATGTAATACCTCTATAATTAAAAAGTAGCGTTGGAATTACATAGTATGAAGATAGGCTTGAATTCAAAGTTTAGAAGGAACCTCTATTTTGATATTCAGCTCTTGAAATTTAATGATTTATTTGGGGCAATCATACCTCTTTGCTTTCATGGAGATTTACTAGTAAACTGTCTGGTGTAGGTAGGAAAATATCTGTAGGGAGAACAGAAAAAAGCACTTTATTCAAGAAAAGGTAACTTCAAAGTAGAACAAAATATTTCATTACCCACTGTTATACGTACCATGAAATACAGTTTATTTTTCTGATACATATAATAGACTAAAACAGTCTATACAATGCTTCTTTTGTTCAAAGCAAAATTAACATCTTAATTTCACTTTTTAAACACCACTTATTCTGCTGTTAGTGTACGATCACTATTAAAAAATATATTCCCTACACATTCAATAAAACAGACCCAATACTAGAATACTTGAGAGATTCTAATATTTTTTTCAGGGAAAACAAGTAGCTTCTAAAAAATTTAGTTTCCATTTTGTTTTTACTTACCATCAATATCTGAGACAATCAGCATCTGAGGCTGAGATAAACCTTCTTGCAAGTTGTAAAACTGAACAGTGCTGTCAAATGTTATGAAGCCTATTCTTGTTCTCGAGTCCCCAGGCAGCCTGAAATGTTAAAAGATAAACTATTAAGCCTTAAATTTCTCTCTGAAGACACATACATACACACAGCTCCTGCTGATATTAGCAGGAACTCATCTCACATATACAGGGGTGAAGGGAGAACAAAAGAAACATAAATACAAGGAATATTTCTTCAGTATTTTCCAAAAAGCTGGGATAATGATACAGTTTACAGGACTAAGTGTTACAGATAAGCACTCGCTAATATATTGATGTTTTGTTCCAAGAGAGAACTTAGTAGGTTCATTTGAACCTTACACCGATGCATGACAGAAGGTCATATTCTCGGTTCTTCTCCAGAAAATAGTACATTCTGCTCTTTCGTAACTCAAAACCCCTGTTTACTAACGTAGTTAGAGAGTACTTACAGCTCTAAACCAAAATCCAATGTTTCTACAATGCACCATACTTATTTCTCATGATGACCATATTCCTACGTATGACATTAAAAATACAAAAAGAAAACCTAAACGGGATTTCTCAAATGAAATATAAAAACGTTAGCAAGGGCTGAAAACCATGATGGTGAACAAAAGCAGGTAGTAAAACCAATATTTGCTTCTTGCATATATAAATTAACTGTTGCACCAGTGGTTGCAACATTCCAGAATCCAGCACTTCAAGCTGTTTCAGTGCTAGACCCAGGCAATAGAATTTGCTTGGTTGGTGGTCTGTTTGGGTTTTTTTGCTTGCTTTTTTTCTTTTTCAGACATGTAAACTGAATTTCAGAATCTCAAGGACAGAAATTCTGTCTTTTAGGGAATGTTTAAACAGTACATGTAAGTTTTCTGCACAAGTGTAGGTTAGTAATGTTCATCATAACACGTTAGCTGCTTTGAAAAGGTTATTTTGTCTTACTTGTCTAGGTTTTCCAGCAATGACTGGCAGACTATTGTCAAATATCCAGCCTCCACTGCGTTATGAGACACATCTAAAACAAATAAATATACCGCAGGCTGAGGAGGACGAAGCTACAAAGTAAAAAAAAAATAAAAACAAAAAATGTTCAAAAATCGTATTTAAAGAAATGTTAAAAATGATTAGTCATTAGAAAGGGAAATGGGGAAAAGGGAATACTTAGAAAAAATGCAAGGTATCCATTATACAATAAAATAAAACTGATTTACTAAGTCACGTGGATAGACTTAACCACAATTCCCAGTGGCTAATAATTCTCATTTGTAATACGCATACGATGTTACGCATCAGCATAGAAATTGGATATTTTAGCTGACTCCTAGCTGGAATTGTTTTACTAACATTTACTTACAATTACTAACTAAAAATTTGAACCTAACTTACTTCTCTTGTTACTCCGTCAATGGTCTTTCAAAACCTCTCCAAAATGAGGGAGCAACCCAGAAACCAGACTATGTCACATTAAACTACGCTGGATAACTACACACATTGCAACTGCCTTTCACTGACAAGCTTTTAAATATCTACGTTTGCCAAAACTCAAAATAAATACACATTTTAACAATTCTTTGGCATTAAGAGGGCCTTCATAGGAAAATTAATACAGACCACTGGAGCAATATGCAACATTCGTTTCAAGCTCTTTTATATTAACATGCAATTGCTGTTAAGTTACCGTGAAAACTTTTTTTTACCATATAGTCTGAGGAAGCAATGAATTCCACTGTAGAATTTTGGACCTCTGGCCGCTTGTGAGGCTCTCCATAAGATCGTGTTAGAGGATTATACATAAATTCTTCAGGAACTATAAAACAAAAAATTATGATTTTTTTTTTTTTCAGCAAGTTGATGTATTTGTCAGCACATAAAAACCATTACTGCAGCTACGAGCAAACTCATGCAGATATGTTTCAATTATCACTAACAACAGAAGAAAATTCACATGAATGATACTTAAAGGAAAATTTCAAGTATCCCAAGCGACATAAAAGTTAAATAACTGGAATCAAAAGAAGGTTTATTTTAAACAGCAATATATCCCCAATTTTAAAACGCCGATGCAAATAGAGCATTTCGTAACAAGAAGCTTCCATCTGTACTGTTCCACACAAGCTCTGGCCCGGCCTGCAGACAGTATCAGCCCTCAGCCTGTTGCCATTTGCATATTGCAACAGCAGTCAATGGAGTAAGCTGATTGCTTGTATAATGAAATCAGGATAATTTGATTACCTTTTCTTCTTCTCCTCCCAGAAAATGGCAAACCAACCTTTTGCTCCAGAAAACGCACAGCACATCTTCGCTTATAACCCAGAGATCTTAAAAAACATCTGAAGAACAGTCACTTCAATCTACATTTTAATCTCAAGTATCCCATGGGCTGATACGATGTGAAAACGAGAACGAGATTCTATAAATGCAAGTATCTCCCGCGACAAAAGCTTACCGTCATTAACTCTATAGCACAGATTGCATTTCCACCTCCTCTGATCAATGAAAGAAACAAAAGGGTTGATATACGTCCTGCAGGATCTGCACCTCACTATTGTGCTTGACGTTATTACTGGCAATTGCTGCAAAGAAACAATGGAAAGCTGTAAATAAGGCATTTTATGGAAAACGTTACTGTGCAGTACAGCGTAAAAAAGCCTCGTAATCCTAGATATTCTATTCTCTTTCCTTTTATCTTTCCAGCACATTCTCATAGAGTAATGGTGATGCTTATTAAAAAGATCCTTCCCTTTAAAATCAGAAGCAGTAACATTGTAATTATGGGCTTCATCTCATAAATCAAAGGTGTAATAAGATTTTTAATGAACTTACTTTAAATGACACAGTTACAATAACAAAGCTACTACGGTAAGAGAAATTAGGAAAGACAGGACACTTTGGGTGACTAAAGAAGACAGCAAACCTTACACAAAGAACACACATGATATGAAAATAAGTCATACCAGGCGGTTATGAACCATTTTATATTAATACAAATAAATTAGACAAGTTGCTCAAGAGTTATGAGCACAGCTTCAATCGTACACTGTGCTTACCTTCTACTGACAGCATTTATCGTGCCACTAGCAGATTCAACATGAGCACTGCTCTTCAAGAGGGCACTGAAAAACCTTTGCAAGACGTATCTGACAGATCTGAGCCCAACACACAACAGCAGGAAACCAAGCTCAGAGAGAACCACAGACAAGCAAAGATTTCCCATAAGGAAAAAGGTTTGAAGGACTTCTCCAAAGCTCCTCCTTATGTTCAAAAAACACGTAGACATGGCACTTCAGGACATGGTTTAGTGGTCACGGTAGTGTTGAGTTGACGGTTGGAATTGCTGATCTTAGAGGTCTTCTCCAACCTTAATGATTCCATGAATTTCAACGAAGTAGCAATTTAAAGGCATTTTCCCCTCCTCCTAAGTCCCAAGCAATTTTTTGCTACTTCTGTTAAATTTAGGACTCAGTATATTGTATTTTGTTTGAACAATAATAGGACAAGTGTGTCTATTAGACACATACACTAACAAAAAAAAGCAAGCTACTTTACCGTTAGGTCTCTGAAGGGATGTAGCAGCAAACCCAAAGGAAGCTTGGCTTTGTTTAACAAAGCCTGTGTTTGTGGAATATTTGTCAGTGTACATCGAAATGAGCTGAAAGGAAAGAAAAAACTTTATGTTAAAAATAAAATTTAAAAATACATTAAAAACACTGTGTTAACGTTCGATTTTAAAGAATTTTGAAGATTAAGAAATCCTACGTTTTACAAAGGTGATTTAATAACCAAAATTAAATGCATCGAAGGGATTAAAAGTCTCTTAAAGAAAAAAAATACCCCGCCACTCTCAAATATAGTAGTTCAGCAATGCAAGTATAGCAAAATGAAATCACAACAAAGAGATAAAACCGATTTAAGTACAACACTCAATGTAAAAATGATGTATTTTTTTTATTCATTATAAAGATTTTTTGAGTGAAGGAACTGAAGAAGGAATATAGTATTTACTAGTTCTCAGAAACTAATATTTATGTATAAAAACAGTAGAGAACGATCTCAAATACTGCAAGAGTCAAAAATCTTTCTTGTGTGTAAAGTAAAAGACGGACTTAAAGCTAAATAAAGGGCATAAAAAACCCCCCAGTGTACAAATCGTGCTGTTCAAAGCGTTCCACACCTAAGAATGATTGAGGCCCCCAGTTTCCTGATTTCTGGTGAGACCATGCATTGGCACCAGCACAGTAAGCTCTGTTGATCTGGGGCGAGGAATAAAATTTATTTGAGAATCAGAATTAAGATCTTTGGGGGAAAGCAATTTCCAGCGCACTCAGCAGCCAGTGCTTGACTTGGGATAGTCGATAATACCACTTAATGTTAATCAGAGATGAAAGAATACATCATGATTGCAGGGTTACCGCAGTAAAATATACTCACAGTTTATTCAGTGTATTTAGGCATGATCATCATAATTTTCTGGAAAAAACCCTATGCAATATTACAAAAATATTCTATGAAATATACTGCATAACATCAAGGTGTTCATTAATAGATTTTAATTTTTTTTTAGATGGATAAAACAAGGCAAAGATTCAGCGGGTTTCTTAATGCTCTAATAAGTGAGCTACACTCACACTGCCTATCCTGAGGGCAGAACAGTTTCAGCATTTGTGTGAGAATGCAGAAAATAAACTTGTTTTCAACTGAGAGAGGCTGCATTTTCTCATCACAAAGTCAGGAGTCAGTGCAGACGATTTTTGACAGTTTAAATAATTGTTAGTCACTAAAAAAAAAAAATGTAAGATGCTGTTCTAGACACAGAACACTTACTCTGGACTGCAGTTTAATTTCCTAAGATCAGAATTCAAGTTAGGCACAGGTGCTGGAACTGAAGATACAGGCAAAATATTTCTATCTTGGGTAAGGTTCACTGGTCTCAAGCTTTCTGGCTGCTGCGAATGTTGTAGACTTAACCCTCCTAAGGAAGAGGACAGCTGGTTCACACCTGGATATTGCTGGAAAAAGTAAGAGCATAGCAAATAGGTAAACACACAACCACATTTAAATAACAACTTCAAATCTTCTCGTAATCCCAATTCTTCCAGACGTACTAAAAATGGTACAGCAGTCGTTAGCAACAAATCCAAACAAACAAGAAAAGAGTTGTATGGTAGAAATTTAAAAATTCTAAGACAAATGTGATATACCTTCCAAACATGTATCGTTGGACAAAATGCAAATTCATGATAAAAATCAACACTGGAAGTCACATATAAACCTTAAAGCTTTCCAGGCATAAGAAAACCAGTTACTAAAAAGGCTGACAGTGTTTGTCCCCCTCTTCAAAGATGTTACAGCGTAACTTAACCAAGTTAGAGAAAGTGGTTTTATATATTTATTTTTAAACTGAACCAAAATAAACCACCACAGAAGAGAAAATGCTGGGTTAGAGGTCAACTTTGAGGTCTGGTAGTCTGAGCCCCTGCTCAAGCAAGGCTAGATCAAAGTTAGATCAGGTTGCTTATAGCCTTGTCCAGCCGAGTTTATCTCAGGACTGAAGATTTCACAGCACAATCTGTTCTTGTGCTTCCCCACTCCCATTCTGAAGAATTTTCTCCTTATATGTCCAACTGGAACTTCACTTGCTGCAACTTGTAATTGTTGGGTTTTGTTCTTTTACTGTGCACTCCTGAAAAGAGCTTATTTCCATCTCACATTAGAGTGCTGATGAAGCTAAGTCTTAACTTTAAACTAAAAAGAAACATTTGCTCCAGGTCACATTGTATATTACCTCCACAAGAGTGAAGACATTCCTGGATATTATAAGCAAACTTACGGTACTGCACTGCGATCAATAAGGAATTTTTACAGACAGCAGCTTTGACACATTTGCCAGCCGGGCCTTATTTCAGAGGGTGGGATCTGTAAATCACTATGTTTCGTTTTCTCCACCCCTTCACACACGCTTCTCTGCACTGCTTCAGCATTTATATTCTGCCTCAGTGTCCGCTTCTTCAGATTTCACTGCTCTTGAGTGACGCGCAACAGGAGCCAGGTGACTGCACACAACTTCTTGGGTTTTGCTGCTATGACATCAATATTGTACTTAATATTTACTGTCTTGGAAATCATAAAAATAAAATCACGTAGAAAAAGATATCACGTAGAAAAGACTTTTCCCATGAAGCTACTTCACGAAGTAACTTTTAAACTAAAAATACAAACCTGTGGATAGTGCTGAAACCCAGGATGGTGTCCTGGATTACTGGGCTGCACAGGAGTAGGTGGTGCTGCATTTTGGTAGCCAGGCTGCAGCGTTGGATATCCATAACCAAAGGGCTTAGAAGCTTTTGATGTCTGGGGGACTGATGGAGCAGGAACTGGGCTGCTGGTCACAGAACGTGTCTCTGGAAAGCCAAAAGAAATCCCACAGGTCATAAATATGCTTACCATTTTTTTTTTTTTCTTAATTTAAATGTAAACTATAAATCACAAAAAGCTATTTTTAAGAAAGCCACTTAGATAAAAAGTTGTATTTCAAAATAGAAATATTCCCCCTCCCTTAGAATAACATTTTATTCTGAGATTTGCACTTGATATAAACTGCAAAAGAGAACATTCGTGCTCAGTCTCTCCTCTACCACTTTGCTAAAATATAAGGCTAAGGTGACAGAACTATTCTCTCAGTGTAGACAAAGAGCTTTTATTGAAGTAACACAGCGGAATTCATTGCTTTCTTGGGCTATATTCCCGCAGCACAGTTTAGTCCCACAGTTTTTTCAAGGCCAAATTCAAAGTAACACAGACTCAAACTCACAGAAAAATTAACAGTTGTAAAGAGATGAAACTACTCTTTAGAGATGTTTACAAACGTAAGCTACATTTCAGAAGTTTGGAGTTTTTTTCCTCCTGGGAAAAAAAAGCTTATTAACAGACCAAATAAATTTAAAGTTGATCCGGTTACTCTTTAAGGAAAACAGAAGGAATAAGTTATTCTTAGAATATGTCTTCAGCAGAACCCTGATAGTTAGTTATTAGCTCAGAAATTGGAATTTGTAATCCTGCAGCCATGTCTCTGCTACGCTTACTGCATAAACTAAACCCTACGTGGATGGCAATACCAGCTTTGTCCTCGACAGACTTCACTTCACACAGGAACCCATCAAAATAAGCAAACTACGGTGGTGTTCTCAGAGGCCAGAGCAATGCCAAAGAGCCAGAGGGGGATGCTCACCAATCAATCCAATTATCTTTTAAATTCTTGGCTGACACACCTACATTGAACAGCATCTTCTCCACCTGCTCTCAATACGACAGCTCTGCAGGTTTCAAGGCTGCTAGGAGCCTCATTTAGTACAAACCTGACACGCCTGATATTTTTAGAAATAAAAATAAGCAAAGTAGCAGCCATTTTCCTTAAATGAAGGAAAACAAAAGAAAATAACCTGATACAAGCATCTCTGAAAGCTGGTATCTCAAAAACTTCAGTGGCCTATCAACCATGATCAGCTGCTAAGGACAACACACTCATGCAGACAGTATGACCTTGAGAAAGATGTTTTCCACACAGAGCACTTTCAGCTCTGCCCTCAATATTACAATAAGGGAAGTTTTATTACACGTTTACTCCAACTTCTCTGTTAAAAGTGGGAAAAGTGATTAAAAGGAGAGGTATGTTCTCTGTGATACTGCCCCCACTTCTTTCATAGACGTCTCTTTTCACCTACTTGTTGATGAACAACAAACAGCACCAGAAATAGGAAAAAAAAAAGGATTATGAACAGTAAACATTGAAGTCTTTAAATGAACAATTGAGAATTAACGTGCGATAAACCACTTACCTGGATAGCCACCTCCTTCCAGGGCATCGTAATTGTTCAGCACAGGAGAGGCACTGCTTGTAGTAGAGGAACTATCAATTGCTGGGGGAGGAAAATAATTTAAGGTTAGATGCTTCAGAAATGGCAAATTTTTGAGAAATAAGAGGCAGATACTTTTTTTTTTTTCTACAAATTTTGGTAAGAAACTGTCAAGGAAGATCCTGGGGGAGAACTGACACTTCAGCCCTCAGACTTGACAGCTATGACCATTGCAAAGAGGAGGGGAAGGAAGAGATAAACCATCAATATGATAGTAAAAACAAACAAGCAAGCAAGCACATGCTCAACAAATAGCAAGAGAGACACAGATCAAAGGGAAAAGGATAAAAAAAACCCCAACAATAAAGCTGCTTCTTGAAAAAAAAAAAAAAATTTCTACGGAACTAAAAGTTCTTTCTAGACTGTATCAATTGAAGCGATGTCCAATATTTAAAAAACGGTTTCTGTTGTGACTTCCTCCACAACCACAAACAGAAGATTCCCACCACCCTTGGAGTGATTATGCACCATCCATCTTCATCCTTAAGCAAAACTGACAAGTATTTCTTTCCTCCTTTCTATGCTAATTCACACCTTGCTTTGGTTTCAATGTAAAGCTTCTATTTTTCCATTGAACATTGACAGCTGAAGTCAAAACTATATAAAAAGTAACTAAAAGTAGCAAGATTTGACTAGCCAGAGCTAAAAAGCCCATGGGCACATAGGTAGTTGTTAGTGCTGAAGAGACTCCCAATACTTGATTTTCAGTTCACCCCTATGTATAGATCTTGAATATCTCACTATAAAACATTGCAAACAAAAAAAAACCTTTGAGAAACATTTCTTCCAGTGCCATTTCACATACATTTCCAAAGAAAAAAGGCCAAGTCGATTCAACGTATCTGCTCCTCATAACACCCCGAGTCATGAAGTATGACAGAAAAGGAGCATATTTATGAATTCAAAAAAAGTCATTTATTTGTGGCAGAAGAGACTCAAAAGAGATTCACTGACACTGTTCTACTCAGAAGAACCAGCTGTGAACACACAGCCCTTTGTGAAGTTGAAAGTATTTCTAGGGAGAACTTCAGTGGTGGGACATTGGAGATTTGATCTCCCTTCAGTTGAGCCTTCCATGTGAAGAGACGCCTGCACGTGGAAACACGGTATCACTGGCATTTGGGACACATTAAAACCATGACAACATCATCATTCTACAGATGATTTTTGAGCATTCTGCCTTTAAAACATTCAACTAAGAAACAGAAAAACTACGCCAGAAAACCAACACTAGCAACAGATTTTAAATAATATAGTAACACTGTGAAACGCATACAATGTTAGTTTCCACGGTGTTTCTAATTAGAAATTTCCCATTGTTTTCCTGGATGTTTATAAAAGAACATAACTGCAAGATTCCTTTTCCCACCTAGTTTAATCTTCCATTCTATTAGGATTCTTAACTTTGTTCCCTCAATAGGAACCCAGCTTTTAAAGGCTTGTTAAGTCCTACTACAGAAAAAACAAATATATATATTTATTAGGTCAACAAGACCAAGATTTAAGAAATTTCAAGAAGTTTTTCTTGTCTGGCCAAAGTTAGTTCTGCATTAAAAAGAAAAAAAAAAACCAAAACCAAAAAAACCCAAGAGGATATAAGCACTGTTGTGAAGGTAAAAGACACTAGTTCAAGCTTTCTGATTTAACCACGACGTCATTACAGAGTTTTTCTCGTAGTATTCATAAAATTATATTGATCTATGATAGAATTCCATACAAAATGAGTTGCTCTTTTCACTAGGAAGATGTTAATGATGCAGTGAGTTGCAAAGAAGAAATATTACATAGTTCCCAAGCTCTGCTGGAGAAGTTAAGAGAAACCAATTTGACAACTACGTGAAAGAATGTATTTGCATGTTGCAAGTAAAAATAATGCAACTTCTACTAAAAAAAAAAAAATCTACACGTCTTTTCTGACATACAGAGACTTTCTAGACAGAAAGTATAATCTCAGATGTTTTGAGACACAAACAAGGTCTGACAAACTTAAAATAAGGAATTGAATCTTTCAGAGTATCTCACGTACTTATTGAAAACCTTTCACTTAAAGTCTTTGCTTCTAAAGAACTCCAAATTTTGTAACATTCTTGAAACTGCCAGAGTCCCAATGCCTACAAGAATTACAATGTGCCCTGTTCTCTTCTCCACTGGAAAAACAAATAGTCGACTCAAAACGACTGAGTTGTACTGTTTCCTGCAGACCAAAAGCAGCTTCAAACTACTCTAAGCTGGTCACACGCGTCATGGAAATCTCACAGATTCTCCATCAATAAAAAAAACCCACAAGAACTGCAACAAAATCAAACAACAGGTTTCCTATGCTTAAATTAAGCTACAACAGCCGTCAAAGTTTAGTTTGGCCTAATAAGCACTAGACCAAAGAACATATTATGAAGAGAAAATCATGTTTTATAAAGAAAAAAAAATATTAGAAAACACTGCTTAGACAAAAGTAATATTTAGAACATGCTCTTACATTTAAGTAATTATTTTACCAATATAACTTTCGCTTTCAGGGTTTTCAAGAACTTCTTGGCAACATGGTTAAAGATCTGACTGGTAAGAGTGACAAAAAAATTGAGAAGCTACACAAACACAAGTGATCAGACATTCGACACCTATTTTTCATAAAACCACTACCACAGCCTGAGTTAGAAAGCTGTCTGCAGAATCTGTTTAGATTTACATAAACTTCCTGTGACAGGGCATAAAACAGGATGCTTATTAAGCAAGTAGCCTAAACATTGACCTAGCTGCTCTTTCACTCTTTTGCATAAGATAAAAATCCAGTGCTCGCTCAATGGCTACAAGCTTTTAGCGAAGTACTCGGCTTGAGAGAGAACGATTATAGGGAGTATAAAAACTTTGGCAGGTTTAGCAAACAAAGTACGGAGATAGAAGCTGCTATTGAAAAAAATAATGGATATATCCTTTGACAGAAACCTTGGCATGGGATTAAACAAAGACAATTATCTGCAGAAAATTCCGTAGGCAGCCCTGCAATCAAAACATCAAAATCTTCTCCTGGCTCTTTTAACCTACTCTTTAGAAAGCAGAGTTCAAACTGACACCATATACCAGAGACTTAATTCAGTACAAGTAGAGGACACTTAATCATACTGCTATTGAATCAATTTTGCACTTAGTACACAAGGGGAAGTTTTCTTGTATTGTTTATTTTAGGGATAATATTGGTACTCTTATTATGGACAACACCTCTTTAGGATTTGAAGGAACACAGGCATGGTTAACGTCCTGGTTCTCTAATCTGACTTTATCGGTTAAGAGAATCCTGATGCTACTTATTAGCTTTTTAATGGATATATGTGAATATTTCAATACCTTTCCAAACGTACTTATAGACTCCCAAGACGTTTGAAGCGAGACTTAGACTCATAAAAGGCAAAAACGAGGGGGAACTGATATAGAGCAGGCAGTGAGCTTTCCCAGTTAGCAAAACAAGGGAGTAGAGGAGTTGCCAGGGCCTTGCGAAACACGATCTGGTGGCGAGGAGCTAGGAGATAACAAACGGTCACTTTTATCAATGAACCGTAAAAGGCGAACAACTGGGCCTTGGAAGAAGAGCTCCAAAAGACTGATAAAAAGCAATTGCCAAAAGAAGCATGAAGTCATTGAAAATCTGCAGCACCTGGGGGAAAGGTAAAGGTGGCAGGGGGAGATCAGGATCACCCACTCGTGGCCCACCTACCCAAATTGTACCACCACCTCAAAAGAACAAGGGAGACAGCAGGCGTAGTGATTTACGTAGCGACCAAGGTTGTTTAACCAATCATATAGGTGAGCAGCAATGCATATGCGTTAGAAAACAGAAAAATTTAAAACTTTGTGTATGGATAACTGGTGCAATAGGATGAGGGTGTGCGTGTTAGGAGGGCAGAGCTCCCATGCACCCAGCGCTGTAATAAACCAATGTTGGATTTCTGAACTATAACTTGGTTTCTTCATTATGATTTTCGGTAACAAAGTGGCAGCTGCATCACAACAGCCAAAGCAAACTTTATATCCCAAATTGGAACCGCTTTCTAGCTGGTAATGTCTAATAAGAAAAATTTTAAAAGTATCTAAAGTTAGGAAGTGTCCTTAGATTTAAAAAGGAGAGTTATTCAACTGTTACTGTGTATAATTTAATACTAATACTCAACTCGGTTGAAAGATTGAATGTGTTACTACACAAAGGGTAAAAAAGTAAAGAAACTGAACCAATAATCTGAAATAACCCGTGCAATATGCAAAGTATCCTAATATTTGTGTTCCACTAGGGGTGGGTGGAATAGCAGCACTTCTATTGATACTATTGCACCCTCCAAATACTGCCGTTCTCTGGCTGGAACAATGAGAAGTGTCTTTGGCTAAAAATGCCTTCCTCCTTTGAAAAAGAACACCAGCAACTAATGTTCTACTAATTATTCAACATAACAGCTGAATCAATATCATCCAAATCAATAACACGAACCCATCACACTCTTCTTCTTAATTATGACCCGGGTATCAATATTGTTTTGCTCCATCATGATACCACTAAGAGCACACGAAGTTATTTTCACAGTACTGTAGTTTTATGAGTTATTTCAATTATACAATACTTTTTTTTTTTCCTGACTAGTTACAAGATGAATTATAAGCTTAAGGGAAGAGTTACAAAGTTTGCTGTCCCAATTTAAAGCCAGCACACACAAATGAGAGCTATGTAACAGTACAAGGTATGTGCTATTACTTCCATCTGTCAGGAAGTGTAGAAGTCTGTTAAATCTCGGAAAGCTTTTTACAGTTATCACTCATATAAGATCGTGAAGACATTGAAGTTAGACGAAAAAAGTTACCATTCAAGAAACTAAGATAGTGGGAAATATCACAAAACCAGGCCGTTCTGACAAAACACAGGCAGAATCCTTGAAATCAAGAATGTAACATTTCAATGAGTCAGGACAAACTGCTTCTTACAAAAAAGGTAAAGAAACTTTTTACGCCCTCTATGAAGTAAGCAGGTTAAAACTGAACCAGTGTGCCTGACCATAAAGACATACCTTAGAAGGAGAAAAAAAAGCAGCACAGGTTCATTTACTGTCTTAAAAAGCACACGTTACCTTTCAATAATTACTACCTTAATTGTAAGCATTCTCTATATGTAAAATGAGAAACAAGGTAAACGCTGTTCAATGTGAAAACACAAATGGCATCTAGCTGCTTAACACAAGCAATTATCGCTGTAAATTCCAGAGCTAGTTATCTTCACTGAAGAGTTTAAAACCTACTGCAAATCCGAAGAATAAAAATATGGGAGTCTTGGAAGTTGTAAATATTACTTTGTTTGGTACACAAAACATCCAGTATTAATAGGACAAAAAAAGACCATTTGCTGACCACTACCGAACTCCGTTTTTTTGCTATGCTAACACCTGGGAAATTTCTAGTTAACTTGGTATATGATGAATCAGAAAGATGTTTTGTCTTAAAGGAAAAAAAAAAAAAACGTTTCAGGGGATGGCAATATGGAACAAAACTTGAGTAGGAAGAGAACAAGATACTGGTGTAAAGCTAAAGCCAACCTGCTTCCTCATCCTCCTCATCCTCTTCCTCATCATCTGAACTTGATGACAAGGGAGCTGGTGCAGAGCTAGCTTGGTTATTAACATATCCACCATACTGCATGCCTGTGAAGTGGAAAGCACAAACACAAGAGTCAGACAGACAGGAAAGATGAGAAATGAAAGTCACAAATCATTGCATTAAAAGTGAGAGAAATCAGCTATTCTAAAGAAAATCCCAACGAGCAAAAAGTTAAATCTACGGCCCAAGACTATAGAACAATATATAGTTCAAATATGGCTATATAAGCAGTACCACAGAAGCAGGTTTTAGGGCAGTAGTTTAGCAAAGTGTCAGTAGCACATGGAAGTCAGCAGGAAATATTCTCTCTCTCCATATATATATATATATAAAAATATATATAAAAAATATAAATATATATAAATATATTAAAATATATAAATATAAATATATCTGTGTGTGCGCATACGTATGCGCATGTGTTAAACACACACACACAGACTTTCTATATAGGTATTTAGTATCAGCTTGTCCACCAGAATACCTTCATAAGTTAATATATAGAAATAAATTGGTTCCCTCCCAGATAAATTCAAAATGTGTTATAAAAACATTACTATTAAACTTCTGCTTGGCATATCTGCCCGTTTTAAAGACAGGAATAATTAACATGGGAATTCTGAACGCTCTTTGAAATTAATGAAATACAGTGCTGCTGCAACATGCAAGAGTACAAACACAGGCCTCAGGAACAGTCAGTGAAATTTAAGCTAGGTAAACCCAAAAACTTGGTTAGTCTTATTTTTAAATTAGTGCCTAAATTCAGGCTCATAGACCCATATATTTAAGCACCTAAAGATGCTGTCCACTTTTAAGATGTGGTGACAATGCAACAACTGTTACATCACCTCCAAACCACAATCTATGAGGGTTTTTAGGAGTGTTTCTTGTGGTAAAGGAGTTTTTTTGTCTTTTTTTCTTTTATTTTTTGTTTTGCTTATCTAAACACGTGAACAATACACAAAAGCAACACATACAGATGCCATTTTAAAACAGAGGAAAGCATTCAGCAATGGCTTATCATTAATTCCCTACATTAATCATTATTGATGCAATTCCAGCAAACTGCAAGAAATTTTATAGTTTCTCTTGTCACAAGGCAGGGTTAGCAAGGATTTTAAATACACATGTGCTCAGGCAGAGACATTCCCAATAAACACAAGTAACCACTGTTTCTCTCTCTGCAATCCACTGGATTGCTAGAGCAAGAAAATATCTTAAGTCTTCAAAACTCTTAAAATTTTTCGGACTCCTGAGAGTTTGGGATTTTTTTCCCCTGTAGAAGCACCGTGGCAGGAAGTTTGTTATTTTAACACCGTAAATCACTACGGAAGTGTTGTATGTTGTGCATTATCTGAAACTATCATGATAATTAATAATCCCCTCCATCCACAAATTAAGTCAACTGTATCAACCTTTGTTTTATTTAAGCTAAAAGTGCTGTTAGTTTCACGTTTGTTTGTTTTTTTCAAAGGGTTAGCAAAGGAACCCAAGAGGACCTTTTCAATTTCACTTAAAAACCAACAGAACCCAGGTGAAGCATACCTACTGAAACAGTGGAAGGGAAAAGAAAACAGAGCAAAACTGCATCTCAACACTCTTGAGAAGCTGAACTTTCATACAGAGGTTAGCGCAAGAAGAGATTGATATTATTTCACTTTATCTAGTGCATTAAAACTCCCACAATTCCAGTCAAGTTTCTCCAAAATACCCGTAGTCACAACGATGATGGCAAAAATCAACCCAAGTGGAACTGAGGAGGTACAACACTTGAGTTCCTCCATACTGCTAAAAGACAGGACTAACTCAAGTGAGTCATAGTCTCATTTTTTATGAAGGCTACTGGATGCTACTTGATAAGAAGACACAAGAAAACCATTCTCTGCGCAAAACCAGACCACGGCCAAGGAAATTGTCTTTTTTCAGGCCTGGGAGAGCTACAGAAGAATAAGACAGAACAACTGCATTATTGTGAATAATCAAATTATTATTGTGAATAATCAAATTATTATTGTGAATAATCAAATAATTAACATGCAAGTAAAAGGGAAAAAAAAAGGCAGGATGACAAGAGGAGACGCAGTGTAACACTGAGAGCCAAAGTAAAAGAAGATGGGCATGGTGTGGGAGTGCAAAGACAGACCTCTAACAAATACCATGTACACAGATAGAAGCAGAAAGTCAGTAAATCTGCCTCGAAAGGGTGTGCCAATGCAAAAATTCCAAGTGTGCGTACATGAGAGAAAACGACTGAATTAGTCATTCTACTGATGCTACTCTGGAGTCTTTGGAATGTTTTTTTTGGACAACAAACAAACTTCTACTGCTAGAACTCCCTCTTTTCGTCACTACCCACATATATAAAGGATGCACATGTTCAGAAAGAGAGATTTTAAAATATGTTAATGACAAGTTTCAGAATCATAAACTATGTCACTATGAATCCTCTGGAGGCAGGACTGGTTTGACTCTTGGTTGGACTCTTACCCGCCTCACGAGTTTGCAGGGTTTTTTTCACTTCATTGCCAGCAGTACTACACATTTCTGCTTTAGGATAATATCCTGTGTTGTGCTAGTGCAACTGCCCAGCCACAAAAACAATCTGAGAACTGAGCTGGCTGCACAACAACCTAGTTTAAGAAGTCCTTCTCAGGTGGAGAAGCCTCCCATTCTGCTTCACTGCTCAGCAACGCCAACAGCATGCCAGCACAGGGCAAAAACCAACTAAAAACAGCAATTCCAAGTGCCACCGTGCGCCTAATCACGATTTCTGTCGTGAACAACTTGGTTCTGCTTAGTAACTTGTATAGAGTTGCTAACAATGTTTAAATCTCCCACTCTTAAAACGGCAAAAGCTTGTTTTGAAATAATTGAGTGAGATTACTTCCTAAGTTTGGTTTAAATTGCAACCACAGAATTTAAACCATCACAAATTTATCGGACTAGAAACTTCTAAACCCTGCTACCAGCATACGTGTAATATAATAATACCACACGCTGAGGCTTTATCCCACTGTATTTTGCAGACACCCAGAAACGTAAGTAGGAGGATGCGAAAGGATAAACTGGGATAAGAATTTCTTTGCCTATGAGATAAACCAACTATTTAGGTGTTTTAAGTGCCATTGCTCATATCGTGACAGACTTTACAACGTAAATCGTACATTTTGTGGTTTAACACCCATAACGGAGACTCCACTAAAAATGAAAATGAAATAGCCACACGCAAAAATGCTCAACACTCTGAAGTTCTTTAACTGGCTCTCTGCCCATAACCCTCATTTTCAATGAATTACTACGGCATTAAAGTCTTAACACTACCAATAGTAGTTCTTACAAAGCGAACTCTCCTCCATTCTTTAACTCTTTGCTTTAAATTATTGTCCTCTACTTATGATGAGGCATCAACACAAAACCTCAGGAAGCCCACAAATAACATCCAGACAAGATACACATTCTCAAAGTTCATCTCCAGGATGCTGTTTTTAAGCAAATTAGTTTATCTCCATTAAAACTGTATGGATATTTATGTAAGATTAAAGAGGCTTTAATACATTTTAAGGTTTTGTCCTGATAGAATGTAGCCAAGTAAACAATTAGAATGTTTAAATTCTTTAAAGGAATGCCCATATATGAGATTAAAACAAAATAATCCACTTTAAAAATAAATTCAAACTGGTTTTCTAGAATGCTTTCATGTAGACAACACTACAATAAGAAAAAAAAAAAAATCAGTCCATTTAATCTCTGCATGAGAAACAGAATTATAACAACGCAGACAAATATTCAGGAGATATTTTCTAATTTTGCAGTAGGTTAATTTCTACAAATAAAGTTATCACACTTAATTATTGATTAAAAGGTATTGCAAGAGCACATTATTTCAGACTCCTCAAATGAAACAAAATGAAAAGAGTCTGAAGTCTTCTAATGTTCCTAAAAATATCACCTAAACTTGTGATTGCACATACATGGATTTATTACTGATTATATTAATGTGAATACAACTAGATTAATGCAAACTCTTGATGACTTATCGTTATATTCCTGACAAAGGTCTACTGTTGGTTTTGAAGTATGCTCATTCACCTACATATTGCATTAACCTTCACTTATATGGAAGTATTTGAATTTAGTGATGAGTTGTTCAATAGCAACCGCAGTGCTTTATATTTAATGTATCAAGTGTTCACACAAATACAGGGATCACTGCATGAACAAATCAACAAAAGCACAGTTGAAGAGCTAAAATCCTTTTTCTCATTAGATATATGGTTACGTGATTTCTTTAGAAGATGAAGCACCGGTTTTTTCTAGCAAGCACGTCTACAGTACAAAATTCTACCTGGTACCAAAATCAGCTATAAAACCGTGCAAGAATCAAGCACGGCTCCAAAAATTTATTTCCCTTAAGATGGTATGCTGTACATAGGACTCCACAGCAGCGAAGAACTCTCTTTTTGCCTATTAGCTGTACCAAGCAGATTTGCAGACAAGTTATTTCTTTACATTCTCTGCTCCACTAGAAAAAGGAGGAAGAGAGGAAAAGGGGAAACTTAGACATCTATGTCAGAGGATTTTGAAATTTAGGAATAAAAAGCATGCTGTGACAGTCACACACCATGCTTTTGAGAATTACTACATCCTACATTTTTCTGGACAAAATTAATGCCTATTTCCACTGCACACAGGAGTTCTTTTTGTGTAAGAATTTTAAATTCTAAAATTACCAAGAGAAAAAACAACCAAAAAAAAAACCCCAAAAACAGTGCAGTAATAAGACATTTGGAATACTAGATACAGAAACTTGTAACAGTTAAGAGGCAACTCAAAACATCAGGGCAGAATTAGCATGGCTGAAAAAGGCTAAAGACCCAAGTGATGCTTTGTCAAGAGGCTACCAACATCGGAAGAGGAAGGAGCTTATACAAGAACTCCTCTGTTCCCTTGCAGCAGCTTTCCACAGGAATTTACAACTAGGGAACAAGACAATTCTATCAGTTTGAATTTAATTCTCAAACTTGTTCTGTTTCCCAGGGCAAATTGACAGTTTACACCTGATTTTTCAATATGGACTTAATTTTAAAAAAGCACTAGTTTTAGGACTTTCTTCAAAGAAGTTAAGATACCACGCAACTTTTTAGAAGAATAAGGGAACTAAAAGAAGGTCTTTTTGAGAAAGAGAAAGTTAAGACTGCCAACAAGACAAACAAGCCAAAGATGACATGAGCAAAGGAAATGAAACAGAAGAGCTAAGAGAAACTAGAACCAAGGCGGAATGAAACAAGAAAACTAAGGGATGAGATACAAGAGGTGCGCTCCAGTCAGACAAACGCAGAAGAACAGCAATAAAGCTTCCAGCACTCCTGTGTGCGTGTGGAACCGAGCAGAAGCCTGTACCGCAACTTCCCATCCCCTTTTAGTACCTTCCTGAAGGGCCAACTGCGGTGACCGGGAAACAGAGGGTGAAGATTGTGTCTGCGAAGAAAGGCTTGGAGCAAGTGTCCTTTCCGACGAGATCACAGCAGAGGAAGCAGATGTTCCAGGCCCGGGTTTGGTAAAGGGAACGCTCTGGCTCACAGAGTGCACAGGCTGTGAAGAATCAACACCACCTGGAAGCAAGAGCAAAAAGCAGGAACGCTTTGTACATGTGCACAGACAATCACACAGTGCAAGCAATCGCATCTCAATTCACAATAACTACAAAAACACTATAGTACTTCAAAGAGAGATGCCTTCAAATAAGTACATACGGCAAAGTTGTGTGTTTTTAAATTAAATACCTATAATATTCAAACTCCATTAAAAGGAACACATTGCTCTGACAGCAGCAAAAAGGAAAGCGTGATGTATTAAGATCAAGATTAAGCAGAAGCTAAATGGATCTATCCCCACAACTCCATGCTTTCGCAGGTTACTCTTCCCCGATAAGAAGAACGCAGTCCATGTGGGGTAGCTCCCTCTCAATATTTGTTCCACAGGCAGGAAACCTGAAATTCAGCTGTGTAGCAGACCCGTATTCTGGCCCTAGCACTTTGTAATTTTGGTCCTCACTTACGAGACCCATATTCCAAGCATGTTTCAATCAACTCTGAGTATTCCACAGAACTTCTGATGTGTTTTGAACATCTGGACTAGACATAATCTGCTTTAAAAAGTCAGATTAGTGCTTTGAGAGATTTAACAAAGTCCAGTTGAAATTCCTATCAAATAAGGACAATCTAACTTCAATTAAGTTAGCTTTTAAGAGGGTGGTGCTCTGTTTATAAATTGAAAAAAAAAAAATCATTTTGATTCTTTCTAAAAAAACCTGACAGACCAAGATGTTAAAAATAAGAATAGGAAGGTAATAGTTTGACCAATACTACTCAGTAAAAAAACCACTGAAATGAAGCAATAAAAAAAATCAGTTTGTATTTGTCGAGTACTAATTTAAGTTCCAGAATTCCCTAGAAGATGCACATGTCATATTAACTTTGCTTCCTCTGCACATATAGCAGTGTAGTTCACACAGTCCCTGACTTTTCCTTAAATAATGCAGTTGATATCTGAAAGGACTTTATGGGGAAGTTAAATCTTCCTTTAGAGGGGGGAAGAAGAGAAGGCACTTTTTCCACACGTGTTATTAAAATATCTGTTTCCCCAAAGTACAGCATTTTCTACTGAAACACACTTGCTGTAACCTCTGCTTCTACACATTACGTCTTGTAGACCCCCCACGGAAGCATCATCACCTGTCAGCAGAAATATTCTTATTAGGGTAGCTACACAGCTTCCTCAACAAGACATGCAAGCAGCAAGGAAAAGTTCTTTGTGACATTAGTGTGCTTACCCAGGTTTTGTAGCAGAGAGAGTAGTGTACGGGGGAGTTACGGTATTACCAGTTTACACCCAGATTAGCTGAAGATGTAATACCTTCCTGCCGAGTACTACTATCCAATCTCAAACAAAAGTTACCCAAAATATCCTTGAAAATTAGGTGGATCCTTTATACGTACTGGAAGAAAACATTTTTAAGTTCTGACCAAAAGAAAAAAAAAAAGGGCAATTTTTTCTTTGTACAAAAATTCAACCTGCAAAATTGCATGTTAAATTTCTATTTGGTGACCCTTGAAAGTTTTCATAAGCAACCAAGACCAAAGGAAACACTTGGGCGAAGTTAACCTTTAAAAGCCCATCATTAGTAACTATCATCACACGAGACAATCTACAGCGATGGTAATTATAGTATCAATTTGTTTTTTCTCTAGCCACTCAGAAGACTGCACCCTGTCGTGTAAGTACTGATCAATTTAGGATGGTGAGTTTTAGCTCAAGACAAAGCTGGACTGAACACCAATTTACAAGTTTCCCATCAGTTTATCCAAGACGAGCCTATTCAGGCCATTCAACATTCCCACCTCATGATGCCCTGAAATGCCAAAAGCTTTGTCAGGCTGCAATAGATATAAAACCCAATCTCAGTGACACTATTTTCTGGTTTTCACCTTCCATTCCTCTCACCTTTAAACTGCACGGACGTTTTCCCTCATGCCTTGCAATCATGAACATCTGTTGTACTAAAATGACCAAGCACACCACTTTGTTACAAAAGCCATTTACCAGTAAAGATCTACAGTTAAATGGTGCGTTATAGAAAAAATCCGCACTGCTGTGCAAATTAGCACTGCAATTCTTCTTTTTTCCTATACACTATCACTTAAAGTTTGTATTTCGTTTCCAACTTGAGATCTACAGGTAGTAGTGAAAAAGTGTACTACCACAGTACCTTCCCACGTTTTCAGAAGAGATGCAAGAACCATCCCTTCTGAGTTGCTCCAGCTGCAATTTTGATTTCCTCCTGATTTCCTGCCTCCCCCCCAATATAACATCCAATTTCGGCTTGAGAGATTTCCCACCTCTCTGCAGCTTGGTTTTCAAGAGCATCCTCTCTCCCTGACTTTCTGTATCTTGGCTGCAGTCCTTCCCTTTTTCCAACCACACCTATATTAGCAGATTTACAGGATTATAGTCTGCATTCCTACAGAATTGGGGCAGCAAGGATTTTAGAGCCTGATCTGACAGAAGGGGAAGTATGTGCATGAGATAAAGAAATTAAAGTGTCTCCTGCTCAAGCAGACTGCCTACAATTACAGGAGAGTAGAGAGGATCCAGGAAGCAAAGAAATGGGTATTATATACCCACATCAGGAGTTCTCTAGCTCCTCCTCCTCAGGGAGGCAGAGAGCAGTCCAGTAAAATCTGGGCATCCTGGCTGACATCCACACTGAGCAGAAAGCACCAAGAAAAAAAAACATAGTGCACCATTTTCAGCTGAAATAAGCTGGGAAAAAACATTAAGGAAAGCTAGTGACCTAGAAAGACACAAAGCCTAAATAATACAAAGTGTGTTAATGACATAGGATAACACCATTTCTGAACAGATTTATACCAACACTGTTCTGCTGAAATACAGAATTTATAAGTAGAAGAGGGTGTTTTTGCTAGATGAAACTAGTTTAAACCAGCAAGCAGAAAAACCTCAAATATTTCTATTTTACTTTACTTATACTTCCTAAAGCAAAGAAAATGATTCTCACTGGCTGCTATTCATCAAAACAAGTCAATTTCCAGCAAAAGATTCCTCTTAAAACAAATTTCTACTAGTGAAATCTCAGCAAGCTTCACTGCAAATACTTCAGTCATTTCAGAGAGTGGCTGCCAAAGTTCTAGAAAAAGATTTTCTTTTAGGTCTATGGTCTTAGTAGGTAACATGGAGCAGCTCAGGGGTTTGATCTGAACAGATTCAGCATTTTGGTGGTTTTCCAAGGTTCTGCACAAACTGGTTTCTTCAAAAAAACCCACCAATTTTAAGTCCAACGCTTACAACTTTTCAGATTCAAGTCGAAAACAATTCAAAAATCACCAAACTTCTGACAAGTTCCTGCCAGCCTAAGTTTCCCACGTAAGTCCTGTTTGAACAAAGATTGTATTAAAAACACAGCTTTCTTTCATATAAAGAATGATTCATTTTCATCACAGAGCTTTCAGTGTTTATTTGACTGCAGAAAACTGCTATTGAAAAATACATTAAGACAGTAGTATCCCGAGTAACAGTCTAAGATTTGCTTAGGGACAATTTAAGGATTGTAAGGGGTGGTCTTTCACAGCAATGACAGAAAACTGTCTTACTGACATTCTGACTGTTATCAGGATACTGTATCAACATTTCTTTACATGAACAGTCACAGAAAGCACACTTAGGAATTTCAGTCGATCTTAGCATTTTTTTCAAGCAATTTTCCTAAAAAACTATGCAAAGAACAGACTGCAACTGCTGTCCATCATTTTTTTCTTCCTGGAGAACAGGAGGAAGGATGAAATATTTGGAAAAAAAATGCTTTTATGAATCACTCATCATTTTCTTAAATTCCTTGCGTGTTGTACTCAGATATTTTCCAAGGAAGTACAAGAATTGGCAAATAATTTTCAAGACCCAACTAATTTTTTTAAATGCTGCAAACATGAGAATACTATATGTAAAATCACTGAGGACAATGAGACTGTACTGAGAAATTTAGAAAGCATATCAGTGTCTCAAAAAGTAATTAAATTATCCCAGGACCAAACAATTATTATTATTAATATTAATTATAGGTGTTGTAGCAATTGAGATTTTAGCCAAAGATGTTGAATTCTAGACTAAAAGTCAGATATTATTGAAGGGAGTCTGTTTAGTACCAGACTTCAAAAGTGGTGTAAGCTTTTAGAACATAGTAAAAAAACAGTTCAGCTCTTCCTTCAGCTTAGCTACTGGTGCTAACATTATTTGCTCTTTCCCAGTCGGTAAATAAAGCCTCATTTTTGTACTGAAGTGGAACCAGGACTCAGAGGGAAGAGAAAACAGTTATTCTCCAGATAAATCAGTTCCACAAATGAGTCCGCTGTGCAATCAAGCACAGGTCACGCTCATCTTAGCAGCTTTACAAGCTCAGAAAGAATTAGAACGTGGTTTAAGCAATTATGCCAGCAGTCCAGCAAACAAACCGAGTACTGCAATACTACTTAAGTGTAACAGAAACAGCGGATTAGTGCTTATTTTCGTAACTGCCAAGTGTGTACCTATTACACACCCCTACCACAGTCAGTTCTGCCACCTCTGAAATCGAACAATAACATTACTATGTTTTCTTGAGGCTATGGATTAACTCAACCACTCCCTGAAGAAGAGCACTGAATGGCTCAGAAATAAAACTATCCGTTGCTCATATTGTTCTTCACGGTCTAGTCAGCTCTGCTGTTTCACCTTTAAAACAGCTGTTCCTTATAAAAACATACTGTGAAAAAATCGTAATTTCAAGATACCTCCAAAGGAAATAACTTGCATTTAAATACAAAACTTCTGTAAATAGAACATTAACAGTCTGAACAAACAAGAAGTCGGTTTCACACAACTACTGCAAATCTTACTATTCTGGAATGATACCTGCATTCTGTTGAGTCCACCTGTCGATTCTGCACTCGGAAGAATCAAATTCTTTGGCCAAATTTTTAAACTTTAGTCCTGGAAAGAATTCATTTTCCTGCTCAACTGTTAAATGCCATTAACTTCAGAAGCTTTTAAAGGAGCTCCCTATTTTTCTTTTTTAAACAGTATTTTGCTTCATGTTTTTGAAATTCTACAGAAAAATCACACAGAGCACCTCACAGAGAGAGAATTCAAACCTACTATTATTCGAAGTACTAAAGCTGAGCTGAAGGATGACACCCTACAATATTGAAACTACATTCAAACTTGGTATGGATTCTATGAGCTTGATTTAAGCTTAGCTGGTTTTCCCAGGCAAAGTTTTACCACGTTCTTTCGTAAGTCCTTGTCTTAGAAAACCTCAGCTACAAGGACTCCTAGAACAATTCCAGTGTTAAACTATAATCTGAACTAGCTGGCAGAAAAAAAGGAACCATTCTACAGTTGTCTAATATCTCAGCAGAAAAAGAAAACCATTAGTTTTGCACAGCTTACAAGTCAAAACTGCTTGAAGTCAGAAAACCACCAGTACGGAAAAACAGAATTTTCCTGCACACGCTCTGGCTCTCTCATAGGGAGATCATGATGTTTCAGCGTGCAGGCACTCCCACAGCTCTAATCTCTTCCGTTATTCCTACCAAGTACTACCTTCCCTATGGACTAAAATACTCCGTTTTCCCATGAAGCAGAAGCTGCAGCTATTAGCGAGGACTGAGTCTACTCGCCTCTCAGCTGCCACCTTCACTGCTTCATTCTCTGTAGCGAAAGCCATACTAAAAACATCAAGTCATTGCTTACAAAAATTAGCTAAAACCACGGGAATTGCTCTCATTTAGGTGTTTATAAAAAATATTAATTAAACCCCCCCCCCAACTGCCTCTAAATCCAAGTAGGCTTCCACTTCTTCTGAACACTCTGAAGAGCGTGTGCATGTTCGCTTTGGTAAAATTTAAAGGATCAGCTTGGATTGTGACTTAAAAGAATTCTCTAGCCAAAAAAGGAAAAAAAAGTATCTTTGTGATGAATAGATGTATTTCGGAAATGACATGTTCCTTCAAAACTGCATGAAAAAAAGCTCCTTCCAAGGCCACCCGCATGAGAAAATCCACCAATAACTCACATGAAAAAAAACACCAATAAACTAAAACCATGCCCCAAATGATTTCTTTTTCTATATCTCTCAAGAGAAACGTGCCAGTGGTACAATTAGCTGCGGTATTGTGGTAACCAAATGAGATAAAGCTTTAAGAATGAATAAGGACAGGATTTAAAATTATGACACGGAATCTCACATCGCGAGCAAGTACAAACCAACAAAAGTGTGTGATTTTGGATGTTTCCCAGACGCGTCTGGAAGCTCGCTACCCTTCAAATACCGTACCTGTATTTATTTGGTTGTCTACTTTAGCAGCTGATCCAGTGAGATTCCTGCAGAGGCTGTCTTGGATGGACTGAGTCGATGGAACAGTTGGTAACGTTGGGTTATATCCCATGGGAACGTGCTGTTGAAGCGAATGAGGTACGGATGTACTCTGGCTAGAAAACGTACTTGTCTCTTTGAACTGTCCAACGGCAGGTAGGCTCTGAGAGGTAAATGCCTGCCCATACACACCGCCACCAGCCGCGGGAGGATAGGAAACATTAGGATACACAGCACTGGAAACTACAGGCATGGTGTAGTGATCGGAATGAAGGGGAAATCCCTGAGATGCAACTGAAGAGCTGACACAAGTGCTGTAGCGATCACCGAATGCTGAGTATGACTGCTGAGCACTCGTATGCAAGTAGGACGCTGATGATATTGCTCCTTGAAGAGGTCCTTCGGCTGACCCCACCGTATGGGGAGGATTTTTGTTGTACAGCTGCTGTGACTCCCGTGTATTCAACACGCTGGTACCCACAGGAGGTGTCATAACGTTTTGTGCTGGTGCTGAATAGTAAGGAGGGTAATAACTGGCTCTATGTTGATTATCCAAATGTGAAGCAGCAGCTTTATTGGGCACTTGGGAATAGTGTCCTGAGTACACACCATAGTTTGGAGTACGTGAGCCATTGCCAGAGGGGAACCGCATCTGACTCTGCACGGGACCTGAAACAAAAAGAAAATGTCCCATATATTAAAGGTGCATCTGCTAGTAGTGCCATCTGACTCTGTACTTGCTCAAACTAAGAAACAATTGGTTTCTTGGTTTTTGTCACTATATTTGAGGCTACTTTCCATCAGAAGAAAGAGAACAAACCAAGTATAATTCAAAATACAGTATTTGAAGTACTTTGCAAACACACACAGTAGTAACAGAAAAATGGATTGCTTCCATTACCAAGAGGTTTCCACGCCAAGATTGTTTGCCTCACATTTGTCCTTTGAACATTTTTAAATTTTCAGAAGGTAAACATTTAAACAAATAGAGAGCAACAGCAAGCACAGAACGGATACTTCTAAGTGTCTGAATATAGCAGCATGCCTTAAAGAAACTGACTGAACACGGAGAATGAAAATCTGCAGTCAAACCAATCTGCCAATATATAAAAATGTAGCTACTCTTCTTTACAAATTCTCAGTACGGTGACCAAGATAAAGTGCCACAGGGCAGTAATTTTTGTCTTCTACGTTCTTTTGTATTATGGTTTTATGAAAACTGACATTTTTATGAAACTACAGAGTACCTGACAAGGCACTTAATTTCTGTTTACTGCCTGATACTTACATCAGGGGTAAGAGATGTTGATACCAGAGAAATTGGCCTCTGCTGTCACCGCAACTGGCTCTGCAACATTAGAGGTTAATTACATACTGGTCCAGCAAGGGTCAAACAAATACTTGTTTGCTAGAGACCGAATGTTATGGCCAAGCTGGTTTTTTCAATGCCAACCGATCAATGGTAAATCTGAAAGCTCCTCCTGAAGTTCTCCTGAGCCCTATTTTTATTTTTGTAGTGAACCGCAAATGCATGTTTCTGGATAACTTCCTCTCTTAAAATTACCACCCCTACTGCTTACATCATACTGAATGACGATGGTGTTATTTCCCAGCCCTTGGTGGACAGAAACAAGGACAGCACTGGGCTGCTCACAAATTCAACAGCACCTGTGATAATAATGAATTGTTGATTCCCCCCTTCTATTTACAATGATTATAAAATATATGTATTACCTCTCGTCTTGAAATTCTGGAAAGTCACTGTCCTCCAAGTAACACCCAGATGTTCTATGATTAATTTGCAAGGCACTTTTAATAATAAATCTGTTAACGGAATCCTGTAAGCAAGGAACAAACCATCCAAAATTGCTTTCCAATAAAACTAAAAATGCCTTTTCATAATTGGCAACCCAAAAAGTAGACTAGAAGAGAAAGGAGCTAAAAAATGAACAACAGTAAGTTGGACTATTGTGTCAAAAGACAGAAAGGCACTTTGGGAGAAAGCAGGAGCTTAAAAAAAATTACATCCTCAGGTTTTAGGAGAGTATGTAAACACGCTTTTGGTTACCTATTTTCTTGAAAAAATATGAGCTGCTTCATAGAGCTCTGTAGTTTATTATCTTTTAAGGGAAAATTAGTTTGGGTTAGCAAGTCATTAACAGTCACGTGAACTCTGGCACTTTCCACTTGCTTTTCCTAAGCCTGAAAGAGCAAACTCAAAAATACACCAATAACTTATGTCTGTCAAGGCTTATTGCTTTAAGCAGTTGTCACTTTAAATGGCAATAAAAGATGTTTTCTCTGAAGAACCTGTGCATGTGTTCTACCAAAATATGTGAAATGAACTAAATGAGCAGAAACTGGTTTAGGAGCACCCAACTTCTAAATAAAAGGTTGCATATAAAATCACCTCCTGCAAAGTCCTGCAGTATCTTGCTGTGGTTTAAAAACACACCATAAATAAAGACAGATTAAACGACCAATTAAAGGTATCAGCCTCTACGTTATAGACTGCTCAAGTCATCTTTACTCACATTTTTAAGTACAAAAATCTGTAAGTGAGCACACAAGAGTACAAAACCTACAAAGATCTCACTAAGACCCTATGTCTCACTAAGGCATATCTGACATATCACTAAGGCACAGCTGAAAAAATATTTTATTTCTAACTCCTCGTCCTTTAAAAGCAAGTTTTACAGTAACACATGAAAAATTATTCCCATTATCTGAAGTGTTTTGTCCAGTTGATTATAAAGAAGGTGAGTAGAAAGTAATTTTTGTACAGCAAGTAGTAGCTGAAGCTACAAATGACGACGAGATAATTGGGTAGTTTTCAACGCTGGGAAACTGGGTACATCTTCAGTGTCATTTTTGAAAGCTGGTTAATTGCACAATCCGCCCTGATGTCTCAGGTACTCTACTTTCCTCCCAAAACACCTGACAAATCTCTCAGAAAACTCCAGGAGAGGAGCTGAAAACCTTAGCTCCACACAGGTGTACAGCTAAAACGTCGTCTCTATAATGAAAGCAGTAAAACTCTCCTTCAACTGGCAAATTAATACTTTACAAGGTTTTAATGTATAACTACCCAGACATTAACAGCTAAATCCCAAAGGCCTTACCATTTTTAAGTGAGGGGGGGAAAGCCACCACAAGGAAAAAAAAAAAAACCAAAACCACTATGTGAATTAGTAAAGCTTTGCTTGCTAGTGTCAGGTTTGTTTTGGTTTTATGTACATGCATTCTGTCACCTGAATAATTTAGCCATCTACCCTACCTACATGTAGTCCACACACTCCATAAAACCCACTTCATTTCTAGCCAAGAACACCTGTTTTCTGTAACTTTTACAGGACCCTTCCCCTACCCCTTCTCTCCTTTACCTACCTCCAGAGAAGACTCACAGAGCTCCCTCCCGTCTCCCTTACGGGATGGATGTGGGAGGCAGCACTCCTGTGCCCTGTTAACTGCTGGCAAACAAGCCAGCAAATCAAGCCACCGCTGAGCTCTCACAACAGCTCAATCATGGAATTAATGCCTAGCTCCTTCAGTCACCCAGCTTCCCATTTTTGCAAAACAGTCAGGGATTTTGTAGCTTTCAGACCTCTTTATCGAACTAAATGAAACTATCCAAAAGATCTGAAATCTGAGGAGGGACGGAAAACAAGGTTAAATAATGTCACAATGAAAACTATGGTGTCACAATGAAAATTATGGTGCCACAGTGCTAGTAGATACCACTGATAATCTTTACAAACCAGTTCTAGCTAACATTAGCCAAAAATCTTCTGGAGGACCATAGGGATTCAACACAATTATCCTCCCAGTGTTACTTTTCGATACATTTAAGTGCTAGCACTGAAGTCCTCAAATTGCTACTGGAAAAATGCATCATCTTTTAGTACTGATTTAACAAGCAACATTTTAACAGTTGAAATTAGGAAATTGGTCATTTTCCACTTAGTTGCAAAGCCACCTGTAAGACTACTACAATAAAAGGTTCTCAAACTTGCAAGGCTTTATTCAGAATTGTATTTTAAAGGCTCAGACTTACGAACACCACCTCAAACTATGGCTTAAAAAAAACCAAAACCAAAACCAAACCAAACAACAACAAATAAAACCAAACAAAAACCAGCTGATTTCGGTACAGGATGAAACTAAGAGCACTATAAGAGTGAGAAGAAAAACAATAAGAAACCCCATTCTTGTTTATTAAAAAAAATAAAAGCTTAGTTATACTAAGATTAAAGTTTCCAAGGGTCTCAACTGGACTTGCTCACTGGACTGGGCAAAACTCCTTTTTTAAGCCAAACTCCTTTTTTAATATCCCCATACGTGCAACAGGTTGCCTGCTTTCTGCAAAAAACACCCCTTCTTTCACCAGATACCACTAACTTCCAAGTTTTACCTGAAAAAAACCCACAGAGCACTCTAAACACCTGAAAGGATGCACTCATGTGTTCTTTCAGCCAAGCCAGAAATGGCTGTATTCACTTGAGTATCTTATGTTCAAACTCCATTATACTGACATAAAAATAAATTCCAAAAGCAATGACAATCTTCTTTGTGAAATTTAGTTTCTATTGGACAGAACAGAGATTTCCAGTACAGTCTTTTTCTGGTACCATTCCCCTCTACTCCCCCTATTACAATTTTTTAAAAAAGAAGCCTCAAATTCTGTGCTATAACTCTAGAAGATTAGTACTAAAAGAAGACAAGATATACTAATCTAAAAATTCTAGAATGCTACCACTGAAGACACAAAAAGACAAATTCAGAGTTCTTGCCTACAAATAATCAAATACACATCACTGTAAGATCCCTTCAGAAACACAGAAGCCAAAGTTGACTACTTAGCAAGTTACACAAGAAAAATTCAAGGCTATTACCGAACAGCGTATAAATTTCTCAGAATTAAAGAAAAAGTGTTTCACAGAAAATAAATTATCTACTACAGGGTTAAACAAGCTGTTTTTAAGAATATTGGCAGCAACATGGAAGTCCCGGTTAATTAAAATTTCATGCAGTTAAAAACACAAGGAGAAGGTACGATGCAAGTTTCTACAGTTTCTACGAAATGCACTTCCAGGTTATTGATGCTGTAGTAGCTGTGTCCTAATAATGACATGCTTTTTATTAAAAGCTAAATACGTTGGCATTTTTGGAATAATTCTGACAAAACTCAGCATTATTCATAAATTCATAGCTCATAAAGCAAACTCACAAATTTTGGACATATCTGAGGCATTAGTATCTCTCTAAAAAAACTACCATTCAATTACCTTTCTTTTCCTTCACTTCAGTGACTTCTGCATTATCTGCAAACTGACTCAAAAACTAGTTTATAGACACATAAATGCTGACTGCCTATCTACCCCTTTGGACGTAAGAAATAATCACGAGTTAAAAATTTTGTAGGTCGTTACGCTACATACTTATCTGTGCAGAAAAGATCCCTGTGCACAGAACAGCCTGACTACAAAATAAAGAGTTTAACAGTAGGAGCTAAACCCACGCAAGCAAGAGGCCCTATTTAGATACCAATCATTGTTAGGCAGGGATGAAAATCATAAAAGTATTCTGCAAAGTTAACAAGGCATATTAATAAAAAAGTGATTTTACAGTGCACCAATTTAAAAATGAGGAACTGCACGTTAATAATTTTAATACATACTTAGGATACGTAGGTTAGTCTCAATACCTCTCCACCTGAAAAGCAAGACGGTATTTTGCGACTCTGCACTATTTTACCTTCGTTTTCCCAGTGACCCACATTTCACCGGTCCAATCTCGTTTATTCAACTCAAACCCCAAGATCCAGTCGTGTGAACGCCCGCCCCCCTACTACATTGAAGTTCACCAACAGTTATGAAGTAACACAGGAGGTGTTTTTCTGCCCGTGCTCACGCAGAACTGCCAGAGCTGAGGCCTGGAAGTGCCCGGGTCTCCAGAGTCTTCCCGAACCGCCACAAAGCAGGCGCCACGACACCGAGCAAACCCCCGCTCATGAGGAAAGAAGGGGACACCCTCCCTCTGGCTCCTTCAGCGAGCCCGGGAGAGGCTGCACCTTCTTCCAAGTTAACTCCGCACACAGCGGCGGGGGGCCCCGGGCGGCTGCTGCTGCCTTTCCGAGAAAGGGCTTCGCTACAGTGCGGCCTCCGCCGCGGCTCACCGGGCCCTCCTTCGGACCCGCGCCCCGCCGCCCCCCGGGAGCGCCGCTGGCTGGGGGCAGCTGCCACCTCCCGTCAGCCCCGTCTCCGCGCAGCCATGGCCCGGCTCAGCCGCGCTGAGGGGAGGGAAAGGGGGGGATCCCGCTCGGGAGACACCGGCCTCCCTGCCCAGCCTTCCAGAGCCGGCTCTTCCCGCCGCGGCCCCGGGAGGCAGCCGCCGGTGGCCGGGCCCGTCTCTCCTCAGCCGCCTCCGCCGTCAGGGACGCGGTCCCGCTCTTTCCCGCCTGCCCCGGCAGGGACAGCGGCTGTCGCCTCGCTCCCTTCTGCTTGCCCCGTGTAAGGGCCGCGGTCCGGCTCCCTCCTGCCTGTGCCCGTGAGGGACGCGGGCCGTCCTCCCGCTCCCTCCCGCCTGCGGCGAGAGAAGAAACGGGATCGACGCCCCTCACGGGGCACGGGCTGTCGGCCCCACGACTCCCGCCTGCCCCCAAGGGACGCGGGACCCTCTCGCCCCTCAGGGCTCCCGGCTGCTGTGGCCCCGTCCCAGCCCCGTAGCCCCGCGCCCGCCGCCCACCTCGGCCCCGCCGCCGGTTCCTGCCTGCCAGACCTGGCCCTGCGCTGTGACGGGACGGCGAGGAGAGCTCCTGTAGCCGAGGAGGAGCCTGCCCCGGCCTGGGGAGCTCGACCCGCAGGAGCGGGCCGTGGGTCCGCGCTAGGAGCCGGCAGCGCGGTCGTGGTGTGGCGGCTCCGCGCCGGGCCGGCCGCATCCTGCCCCGGCCAGCGCCTTGCGCCCGGGGCCGCCCCGCGCTCCCTTCCAGGGAAAGCGACCAAGGGAAACGTCGGGGAATGGAAATCCCATTCCCCGCGGAGGACTTCTGGGCCAAGGCAAACAGTCCCTGCTGAATCCCGCGGTGCCTGCCACCGCGGCGAGCCCCCGGGAGCCTCCGTCGGGAAAACGCTGAGGAAGGCGTGAAATAAATGGGCCAGGTAGAAGGGACCGTCGTTTCTCAGCTGTCACGGCAGCGGCGCAGTCAGCACTCCAGCTGGAAAAAGCTGAATGCGGGGTTTATATCAACACTTACAGTTTTGTTATGTATGAAGACGAAAAAGAAAAATTCCTGCTTTGTTCCAAAGTAATTGTGATTTCTGTTTCCTGGAAAAAAACAACAGTGAAAGCCATTCCAGCGGCAGAAGCGAGCCGGGCTCACTGTCATGTCCGACAAGAAAGGGACAAAATCACCGAGCAAGGCCAGTTCCGTGCATCAGGTGCCAGCGGGGACCGAGAGAGGAGATTTGTACCCCTCAGGGTTGCTGGGATGGTAAGCACACTTTGGAAATCAGCAGAGCTAATTTGGGTAAGTTTCATAAGGCACAATTAGTTGTCTGCGAGGTGGGTGTACAAAATCTAATCCTTAAAAAGAGGGGTGTAAATGACGAGCAAATCTCAACCTGAAAGGGGTTGGATTCAACCCATCTTTCATTCTGAGCACTGGCTTCTGAACCTCTCCTGTAGCTAAAAAAAAATGGAAAAATCAAAAAAGCCCATAAACATTGAAAAACGTAGCAGAGCCAAGCACAGAGCAGTTCACACATTCCGTTCCATCCTTTGTAATGTAGCATAGGACGAGGTCCCAGCCATGGTCTTAATGCTCTGTCATCTCAAAATACAAAATCTCTACCCCTGAAGATTTCACTGTGCTGTGGCTTGAGGCACCAGCTGAGTTGCCAGAGAAAGACAAAAGGCAGGAGTGAAGGTGGTGTGGTGAGAAGATGTGAGCATGCAGTGGCTCAGCTTGGTGGCTTCAACTCCAACGTACACATAAGAAATCCCAATTCCAGCTCTTCCCAGTGGCTGTGCAGTGTCCTGCTGTTGGCAGGTTGAACACATGGAAAGTATCTCAGCTGGAGATTGGAGGAATGGATGTGATGGGAGCGAGTCTGCGTGATAAGGCATCTATTTGTTTCATAAGAGATAGCTTAGAATATGGGGGATTTTTATTTGGCTTTATTAATCAACTTTGCTATGTATTTAATACTGTACTGGAAGTTCAGTATGTTTCCCACATCACAGAGTCTCACTGTCTCTTCGCCACTTGTCCTGCCTCAAACAACGAGCTTCTGGCCTCCACTCCCATGGTGTGACTACTTCTTGATTTGGAAGAGACATTGTTCCGTCTGTCAACATTTGGGAGGATAGGTAGAGAAAAGTTGGAATATGTTAAGTTAGAAAAAGTTGGAGGCTTCTATCAAGCCATGCTTTGATCTGCAGGCAATTACTAATCTTCTTGAAGATTGCTAACTGGATACTAGAGGCTTTCTGAGGCTTTCCTTTCCTGGCTTCTCTCAGTGCCTGGAAGGATAGCTGACAGTCTGGAAGAAACTCCCAGTGATATAGGTGGC